>JANAVB010035817.1:2267162-2362162 GCA_029216955.1 Iris pallida
CATACGTAAAAACAGCTGATGTGCCTACGACAAGGTATACATAAATGTCAACCTTGCTCGGTACGTACGTACGAGTGGGGGGGCATGATCACGTACGCTACTAACAGTTTCTCCATAACCCATATTCTAAATCATGTGAGAGTACATCAAGACTGTTCTAACATGGTAGTAATGGAAAGTACAACATGTGACGTTTAACTTGCTATCCAAGGGTCACATTTAACATGGGGTTTTGCAGTTCATTTATGTAACCAACATGTAAAGTTCGTAGAAAGTACTTGCCTCTAGCAAAGCAAAACAAAACAAGCTGCGATAACAGTGCTATGGATGTCCAGTAACTCGTCACTGTAGAAATAAATGCATAAACTTAGCTTTACACTAAGCTAAAACACTAGGACACTAACTGGTGCGACACGACTTGTGACTGGGCACCTAGCCAAAAATGAACTTGGCACAGGAGACCATGTGGGGTGACCACACTATGTTAACAACTTTCTAGGGTCTTTACACTAGTGAGGGTTGGGGTTCAACACGACTAAAACTCCATTAAACACAAAAGCTACAAGTCGTAATTAATCAATAAATAAATCAAAAGATCATTTTGTTCTAACAATTATTGAAGTAGACAAAAAGCCTAGTTTTTCTTAAAGCAAAGTATCAAAGTGCTTATTAATCATAGAAATTTATTATAATTTTTTTGGAATTTATAACCAGTAAAATATTTATAAAAATCGTTTCCTAAGTATACAGAAAGTGAGTTTTGGTTCATATGCCAAACTAGTGGCAAAACAGTAAATTAAATACTACAAAAATTATACTAAATTAGCTAACTTAACATAGGTATCTAAAAACTATTTTTCATAATTTTAGCAATACTTTAAGTATTTTAGAAAATCAAAATAGCAATGCACACAATAATTAATTATCTGCGTTTTGTCCATGTATATATTTGAACCAAAGTCAAATACAGGACCAAGGCCATGAATCAAGTCCAATATGACTTGTACAGGTCTTGAATGTGTGAAAACACATTTGAGCCCAAATACCCATGCTAGGCTTGGACACCAAATGGTTGCAGTAATTTAAATATACAAAAATACAAATTGATAAAAGTGCAAAGTAAATATTATTATTTGATAAGGCAAAATTATACATAGTAGTTACAAAGTATGAAACTTATTTTATAAAGATAATTTACACTAAGTAAAGTAAAACACATATATAAATACTTACAATATTTATATATACATAAATATAGATATTTATAGCAAGGATATATATACATCCATATATTAAAAGTTACATATATATATATCTATATATATATATAGATATATATATATTCTATATATATATTATATATATATTATATATATATATATAGGTAAGGAAAATAATTAATTTATAAAGTATATATATAATGTTTATATACAAAATATATATATATATAGAAAACATTTGATAATAAAGTGTATAAATTATATATATACACACATGATAAATATATACATATACATATATAAATTAATTTACTAACTATAAAATATATACATATATACATATATACTGTTAAAACAGTATATATACATATATCCTAATATATATATATATATATATATATATAATATATATAGTATATATATATATATATATATATAATATATATATATATATACATATATAAAAATAGCAAAAGAAAAAGAAAAGAAAAAAGAAAAAAAAGAAAAAAGAAAAGGAAAAGAAAAAGAAACAACAGCACAGGGGGGCTCGAACCCGAGTCTCTGGAAGAGGAGGGGGGGGGTTTCTAAACTGTGCGGGCTGGCCAGTAGGCCAGTCCGGCGGTCTGTTAGGGAAGGGGTTTGATTAATTTATTTCAGTCTGGTTTTTAATGGGTCTAAACCGAAAAGTCCATTCGTTGCGTCTCTGTGTCCAGACAGTTTAGTACACGAGTACACACGAGTCCTGTGTCCTGGACGTGCACGATGAGCACGAGTCCAGTTGGCCGTGCCGAGCTTACCATTAGGTTCGTCGGGACCAGGCGAGTCCGTGTCCGCGTACACGTGACAACAAATCGAAGGAAGGAGGGTGTGACACGTACGTGTCCAAAGTCGGGCTGCTGTCGAGGAGGCGATCGACGCTGGGGGCGTCGGGACGGCGACGCTTGGGTGGCGATCGCTTCGTCTCGTCGGGACGAAGCTGTGGGTGGTGGTGGTGGTGGTCGATGAGGGTGTCGGGATGGCGAGATCGAGGCTTCGTCGGGGTTAGGGTTCCGGCGAAGTGTTTTTTGGGGAAGAGTGGGGCGGTGGTGGTCGTCATGGGGTGTAGATCTAGGGTTTAGGTCTGGGGGTCGATGGGGGTTTTATAGGGGGAGTTAAGGCGGTCGGGGCAGCCGGGAATGGCGGGGGCAGGGCGGCGTGGCGGTCGTCGGGACAGTCGGGGCAGTCGTCGGGGGTGGGTAGGTAGTTTAGCACTTAGGTCCTTAGGTTTTAGGTTATTTACAAATAGGTCCTAATCAGGTTAAAATGCAAATGATAATTTGCATTCCGCATTCAAAACAAATGGTAAATTACAAAATGCTATAAAAACAATTTAATAAATTGCATAACCATATTAAAACAATTCTAAAATTTACAAATGATATTAAAATATTTAAATAATTTGCAAAATGCTATTTTTGTATATTTAAAACTCATTAAATTTATTTAAAAATTCTAGAAAAATTCCTAAAAATTCCTAATAATTATTTAAGGCTATAATTAACATTAAAAATTAATTAGCACTAATTTAACTAAAATTTGAAAACCAGGGGCTTACAAGTCTTCCCTCCTTGAAAAAATTTCGTCCTCGAAATTCACAAGGATTGAAAACCCAACTATATTCTATCATAGCAACCAATGCAACAAAAATGACTAAGGCTGCGATCGAAACTAACCTCTAAGGTATCAAGCGGGAACGGGTGGTTCCCCCGCAGCGGTTGGATCGAACAAGTAAGGGTATCTCTCCCTCATGTCCGACTCCCTCTCCCAAGTAGATTCACCTGGGAGTGACGGCTCCAAGCTACTCGCACTAGGGGTATAACCTTGTTCCTCAGCCTCTTCTCTCTCCTGTCTAATATCTCCACTGGCTGCTCAGAAACTGTAAGGCTGGGTCTGACCTCCAACTCGGAGTGATCTAGCACATGACTGGGGTCTGGAACATATCTCCTCAGCTGAGATACATGAAATACATCGTAAACTCCTGCTAGATTGGGTGGAAGTGCAACCCTGTAAGCTACCTCTCCGATCCTGCCAAGTACCTCGAATGGCCCGATGTATCTGGGGCTCAGCTTCCCTCCTCGTCCGAACCGGATCGTCCCTCGAGTAGGTGATATCTTTACTAGCACCATATCACCGTCTGCGAACTCCATCGGCCTGCGACTAGCATCAGCCCAGTGTTTCTGCCTATCCTGAGCTACTCTGAGCCTGTCTCTGATCATCCCGACTTTCTCTGCTGCATCCGTGATCATCTCTGGTCCGAGCATAACTCTGTCTCCGACATCATCCCAAAAGAGCGGTGTGCGACATCGTCGTCCATATAGCGCCTCGAAAGGAGACATACCAATACTGGCCTGGTAGCTGTTATTGTATGAAAACTCTACCAAGTGCAGGTGGCTCTCCCATGATCCTCCGAAGTCCAGCACGCAAGTCCTCAGCATATCCTCCAGCGTCTGTATCGTCCTCTCGGACTGCCCATCTGTCTGTGGGTGGTACGCCGTACTGAACTTGAGCCTACTGCCCAACTCCTCCTGCAAGCACCTCCAGTAGTGGGATGTGAATCTACTGTCTCTGTCTGACACGATGCTCACCGGCACTCCGTGTAGGCGAACTATCTGCTGCATGTATAGCTCCGCCAACTTCTCGGTGGAAAGCCCCACCTTGAAGGGTATGAAGTGCGCACACTTCGTCAGCCTGTCTACAATAACCCAGATGGCATCCTTCTCTCCTTGGGAACGAGGAAGCCCTGAAACGAAGTCCATCGTAATATGTTCCCACTTCCACTCAGGAATGGGTAACGGCTGCAACAAACCAGCTGGCCTCTGGCGCTCCGCCTTGACCTGCTGGCAAACTAGGCATCTCGAGATAAAACGTGATACATCCCTCTTCATCCCGTGCCACCAAAGATGTTTCTGCAAGTCACGGTACATCTTATTAGCACCAGGATGAATAGAATATCTCGATCGGTGCACCTCCTGCAAAACTGCCTCTACTAGATCTCCCTTCGGCACGCACAATCGGCTGCCATGCCTCAGGGACCCATCCTCTGCTATAGTGAAGTCATCCAGCAATCCAGCTAATGCCTGGGGTCGAAGTCTGCGAAGGCTCTCATCTGTAGACTGTGCCTCCCTGATCTACTCCATCAAACCTGACTGAATGTCAAGCGCCATCATCTGTGTCACTGCTCCTGGCCGAACTAGCTCGATACCGAGCTTCTCCAGATCCTCCCATAAATGCCGATCAATCATCAAGTACCATGCCATCGGATGCCTGCTCAGCGCATCCGCCACTACATTTGCCTTCCCGGAATGATACTGTAAATCGATGTCGAAGTCCTTCATCAACTCCAACCATCGTCTTTGCCTCATGTTCAGCTCTTTCTACGTGAACACATACTTCAAGCTTTTGTGGTCAGTAAAGATTTCCACACGCTCTCCGTATAAGTAATGTTTCCATAACTTGAGTGCAAAGATCACCGCAGCTAACTCGAGGTCATGGGTAGGATAATTCCTCTCATGAGTCCGCAACTGCCTAGATGCATAAGCAATTACTTTCCCATGCTGCTGTAGAACACATCCTAGCCCCTTCCCAGAAGCATCGCTGAAAATGGTGAAACCTCCAGAACCTGAAGGTAAAGTCAGAACTGGAGCGGTCGTCAGCCTCCTCTTCAGCTCCTCAAATGCCGCCTGGCAGTCCTCTGACCAAATGTACTCTGCGTCCTTCCGCGTCAGCTTCGTCATGGGTTCAGCTATCCTAGCAAAGTCCTAGACGAACTTTCTGTAATAGCCTGCTAAACCCAGAAAGCTCCTGATCTCTGAAACTGACGTCGGAGCCTTCCACGTCTCAACTGCAGCAATCTTTCTGGGATCCACCGAGATTCCATCTCCAGTGACTACATGGCCGAGAAACTCCACTCGGTCTAAAAAGAACTCGCACTTCGGCAATTTGGCAAACAATCTCTCCTGTCTCAGAATCCCCAAAACTATCCGCAAGTGCTCTGCATGCTCCTCCGGCGTCTTCGAGTATATCAGGATGTCGTCGATAAACACTACGACGAACTTATCCAGATACTGGTGAAATGTCTTATTCATCAAGTTCATAAAGACAGCTGGCGCATTTGTGAGACCAAATGGCATCACCAGAAACTCGTACTGCCCGTACTTCGTATTGAACGCCGTCTTCTGGATGTCTGCTGGCCTAACCTTCACCTGGTGGTACCCGGATCTCAAATCTATCCTGGAAAACACCTTTGCCCCGCTCAATTGGTCGAACAAATCATCTATCCTGGGCAGAGAATATTTGTTCTTGATAGTGATGGCATTCAAGGCCCGGTAATCAATACACAACCGGACTGTACCATCCTTCTTAGGCACAAAGAGCACTGGTGCTCCCTATGGAGAAGCACTGGATCGAATGAAACCCTTTTTCAACAGGTCATCAATCTGCTCTTTCATCTCTATAGCCTCCTTGGGATTCACTCTATAGCAAGCCCGGGATACTGGTGATGAACCCGGCACTAGATCTATAGTGAACTCCACATCTCTGTCAGGCGGAAGTCTTGGAAGATCCTCTGGGAATACATCCATAAACTCCCTAATGATAGGGTGTGGCGGTACTGCATCCCCGACTGTAGCACAACAGTTCGGCTCTAGGCTGATCTCCGGCCCTGTCCTCCTGACACTGAATGGTGCTGTGCCTGGGGGACTGAACACAATACTACCCTCATGGCAATCTATAGATGCATGGGCATAGCTAAGCCAGTCCATCCCCAATATGATATCATAACCGGGGAGTGGCATCACAAAGAATCGCCCCTCAAACTCTCTTCCGGATATCATAATAGAGCATTTATAGCTAGCTCTAATAGGCACTGGTCCTCCTCCCGTCATTACTCTACTAATCTCCGTCGTAGGTGTGGATACTAAGTGATGTTCTTGCATAAACTCTAATGATAGGAAGCTATGAGATGCACCAGAATCAAACAAACGTAGAGCTAGAAAAGTATGCAAATAAACATGACCTGTAATGACGTCAGCTAAGTAATCCGGCTCCGAAACCTGCTCCGACTCCGGCTCAATGGCTAGACTATAAACCCTCCCGTGAGGTCCCTTCTGCTGCTGCAGATGCTGCCCGAACCTCTGCTGCTGAGTCGGGAGCGGTCCTCTAGTCTTCGCTACTGGGCACTCCCGTATCATGTGGGTGGCAGACCCACAAAATAAGCACTGCTTCAACCTCTTCCTGCAGATAGAGTAATCGTGCCCTGGTCTTCCGCAGAAAGAACATATAACTCCCTTCTGCTGCTGCTGACGGGGTCCCGGGGCTCGAACTGGCGGGGTCTGATGATGTGGTGTAGAAGGACGGTAAGTCTGCTGGGGTGGCGTCGGCACTTTCTGCTGGAAAGCCTGACGCTTGGACGGTCCCTCATGATGTACAGGAGCCGGCCTCTTGCATGACAGAAGACGCTCCTCGATGCTCCGGGCTAACTCTAGGCTCTGGTAATAGTCAGTCGTACCGTTTGCCACTATAAGAATGCCAATGTCTGGAACTAGACCATGGCAAAACCTACGGGTCATCTCCTCTGGATCAGCAACCAGACTAGGAGCAAAACGGCTCAAGCGACTGAACTCTCCTGCATAGTCGTCAACAGAACGGTTCCCCTGCTGGATGTTCTGGAATCGTAGCCCCATGGCTACTCTAGCAGTGGTCGAGAATAATTTCTTCTTGAACTGGGTCTTGAACTGGTCCCAGGTGGCTCTACCTCTCGCGAACAACGGCTCATTCCTGAACCAGACTCCGGCTAAGTCTATCAGCTGAAATCCTGCTGCCTCGACCTGAAGGTCATCCGGCATCCTAACTCCCAGAAGCTTCCTCTCTACAGAATCTAGCCAGTCATCAGCTACTACTATGCCCTCAGTCCCTGAGAACTCCTTGGGATTCAGACCCATGAAGTCCTTGACCGTCCCCGCTCTCTGCCGTGGCTCTACATGTGGTGGGACCACGGGACGTCCCTCAGAACGCTCCATGCTCTGGCGGAGTAGGGTAGTCTGCTCCTGATGGGTTGTTAGGAACCCCTGGATCAGTGTGAGCAGCTGGGTCCCGTCGAGTGTGACGGAAGCCTGGGTGGGTATAGTGATAGGGGGTGGTGGAAGTATCGGGTCCTGCCGGGCCTAGGATGTGGAAGGTGGTATCTGGGTCTGTGGATCTGTGGAGTGGGGGAATGTGGTAGGTGGAGGTGCATCAGTCAACCGGTCAGCTGACTGGACATGGAGGGCCCCATTCTCGGGGGTAACATACTGGGACGAGCGAGTAAGCACCATCTAAATTACACATAAAAGACTTATAAGGACTTATTTAAAGCAAGTAATCATATGCAAGAAAATCTAATTATAATAGCAAACATGTGATGCATTTCCTATGTTGCAATCCTAGCATTCCTCTAGGTGTTCTAAGCGTCTTTCCTATTGTTGTCTAATTACCTTAAGTTCCTAATTGCAGGCATGCTTGGTACAATAATGTAACCAAACAGTTTAGTCAGGACCTGCATGGGCCACCACTAAAAACATGTCACGACCCGTTACCCAAATTGTTGGGCCGGGCCGAGCCATGTCCAGCCTACGCTTAAGATAAAGCGCAGTAAGCTGTTCTAGAGATAACAAGACAAGACTAAATGTGCTAACAGTTCTATAAGTGAAGAAGAATCATAAATGCTCCAAACACAAAAGTCGTCGTATATAGTAAAATATCCAAGTACAAGTGAACTGAAATGTAAAACTGGATACATGTCCAGTTACAAAATGATATAGTCTAATACATGTCTATTCTCAAAAGTCTAAGTAAACAAAAGACAACTAGGCGAGGTTCCCCGCAGGAACATCCTCGTAAAGCAGAGCCGGGTCCTCGGCAGTAACTCCATAGTATGAGTCGCAGAGTAACTCCTCCTCAGTAAGGACACCTACAACGTTATCCTGTCAGGACGGGAGCAAGTACTAAATCTAGCAAACTAGCATATGAAATATGGAAATGAATATGAGAGGAATAACTGGAAAGCATGGCATCACATAGTCTATCATGGCAAGGACACATATGTCATAAAGACAGATGTATATGTAATGTTTAAAACTGTAGCAAGTACGTGATCGGTCAATAGATGTACAATGTACCGAGGTACAATGTAAATAAAATGTACATACGTACAAGTAAAACAAGCGATAGATGTACATACGTACAAATACAGCTGATGTGCCTACGACAAGGTATACATAAAATGTCAACCTTGCTCGGTACGTACGTACGAGTAGGGGGGGCATGATCACGTACGCTACTAACAGTTTCCCCATAACCCATATTCTAAATCATGTGAGAGATACATCAAGACTGTTCTAAGCATGGTAGTAATGGAAAGTACAACATGTGACGTTTTAACTTGCTATTCCAAGGGTCAGCATTTAACATGGTGGGTTTTGCAGTTCATTTATGTAACAACATGTAAAGTTCGTAGAAAGTACTTGCCTCTAGCAAAGTAAAACAAAATAAGCTGCGATAACAGTGCTATGGATGTCCAGTAACTCGTCACTGTAGAAATAAATGCATAAACTTAGCTTTACACTAAGCTAAAACGCTAGGACACTAACTGGTGCGACACGACTTGTGACTGGGCACCTAGCCAAAAATGATGACTTGGCACAGGAGACCAATGTGGGGTGACACACTATGTTAACTAACTTTCTAGGGTCTTTACACTAGTGAGGGTTGGGGTTCAACACGACTAAAACTCCAATTAACACAAAAAGCTACAAGTCGTAATTAATCAATAAATAAATCAAAAAATCATTTTGTTCTAACAATTATTGAAGTAGACAAAAAGCCTAGTTTTTCTTAAAGCAAAGTATCAAAGTGATCCTTATTAATCATAGAAATTTATTATAATTTTTCTGGAATTTATTAACCAGTACAAATATTTTATAAAAATCAGTTTTCCTAAGTATACAGAAAGTGAGTTTTGGTTTCATATGCCAAACTAGTGGCAAAACAGTAAATTAAATACTACAAAAATTATACTAAATTAGCTAACTTAACATAGTATCTAAAAACAATTTTTCCATAATTTTAGCAACACTTTAAGTATTTTTAGAAAATCAAAAACAGCAATGCACACAATAATTAATTATCTGCATATTTTGTCCATGTATATAATTTGAACCAAAGTTCAAATACAGGACCCAAGGCCATGAATCAAGTCCAATATGACTTGTACAGGTCTTGAATGTGTGAAAACACATTTGAGCCCAAATACCCATGCTAGGCTTGGACACCAAATGGTTGCAGTAATTTAAATATACAAAAATATAAATTGATAAAAGTGCAAAGTAAATATTATTATTTTGATAAGGCAAAATTATACATAGTAGTTACAAAAGTATGACAACTTATTTTATAAAGATAATTTACACTAAGTAAAGTAAAACACATATATAAAAGTACATCTACAATATTATATTTATACATAAATATATAGATATTTATAGCAAGGATATATATACATCCATATATTAAAAGTTACATATATATATATATATATATATATATATATGTAAGGAAAATAATTAATTTATAAAGTATATATATAATGTTTATATACAAATATATATATATATATATATATATATATATATATATATATATATATATATATATATATATATATATATATATATATATATATATATATATATAAAACATTTGATAATAAAGTGTATAAATTAATATATATACACACATGATAAATATATACATATATACATATATTAATATAATTTACTAACTATAAAATATATACATATATACATATATACTGTTAAAACAGTATATATACATATATACTAATATATATATATATATATATATATATATATATATATATATATATATATATATATATATATATATATATATACATATATATATACATATATAAAAACAGCAAAAGAAAAAGAAAAGAAAAAGAAAAGAAAAAAAGAAAAGGAAAAGAAAAAGAAACAACAGCACAGGGGGGCTCGAACCCGAGTCTCTGGAAGAGGGGGGGGGGGGGGTTCTAAACTGTGCGGGCTGGCCAGTAGGCCAGTCCGGCCGGTCTGTTAGGGAAGGGGGTTTGATTAATTTATTTCAGTCTGGTTTTTAATGGGTCTAAACCCGAAAAGTCCATTCGTTGCGTCTCTGTGTCCAGACAGTTTAGGACACGAGTACACACGAGTCCTGTGTCCTGGGCGTGCACGATGCGCACGAGTCCAGTTGGCCGTGTCCGAGCTTACCATTAGGTTCGTCGGGACCAGGCGAGTCCGTGTCCGCGTACACGTGACACAAATCGAAGGGAGGAGGGTGTGACACGTACGTGTCCGAAGTCGGGCTGCTGTCGAGGAGGCGATCGACGGCTGGGGGCGTCGGGACGGCGGCGCTTGGGTGGCGATCGCTTCGTCTCGTCGGGACGAAGCTGTGGGTGGTGGTGGTGGTCGATGAGGGTGTCGGGATGGCGAGATCGAGGCTTCGTCGGGGTTAGGGTTCCGGCGAAGTATTTTTGGGGAAGAGTGGGGCGGTGGTGGTCGTCGTGGGGTGTAGATCTAGGGTTTTAGGTCTGGGGGTCGATGGGGGTTTTATAGGGGGAGTTAAGGCGGTCGGGGCAGCCGGGAATGGCGGGGGCAGGGCGGCGTGGCGGTCTTCGGGGCAGTCGGGGCAGTCGTCGGGGGTGGGTAGGTAGTTTAGCACTTAGGTCCTTAGGTTTTAGGTTATTTACAAATAGGTCCTAATCAGGTTAAAATGCAAATGATAATTTGCATTCCGCATTCAAAACAAATGGTAAATTATAAAATGCTATAAAAACAATTTAATAAATTGCATAACCATATTAAAACAATTCTAAAATTTACAAAATGATATTAAAATATTTAAATAATTTGCAAAATACTATTTTTGTATATTTAAAACTCATTAAAATTTATTTAAAAATTCTAGAAAAATTCCTAAAAATTCCTAATAATTATTTAAGGCTATAATTAACATTAAAAATTAATTAGCACTAATTTAACTAAAATTTGAAAACCAGGGGCTTACAGTGGTATTGGTGAGTGGGGTAATAAAAAGGGTAAATTCATGATATAGGCAAGGTAATGGGTAAAGGGTTAGCATGTGTCGTAAGATGGTCTAGATGCTGAGGATACCCAAATTTCTTGGTAGGTAAACCTTAGATAGGTTGATATCTAGCTACCCTAAGGAGCCTAGGCTAGTGCCATGGGTATTTGCAAGGTTTCATTGGTTTTTGGCAAGGTATCGGAATTTACCTTAGAAGGGTAAATCCTAGTTTTGCCTAGGAATAGGATAATTGTGTTAGAAGCTAAGATAGAGTTAGGACTTGATTCCCGTGGTTGGTAATGATCAAATATGGTACTCAAAGACTAGTTTTGACGTCGGTTGACCTTTTTGACCAAAAGTCAACAAAAGTCAATCGAGAGTCAAACTTAGCCTTTAAGCGACCCGATTTGACCGAAACCAACCCAGAGTTGACCAGTTGACTGAAAGTCAACAGTTGGTCAACATTAGACTAGGTTGACCCAGAGTTGACCAGAGTTGACTTTTTGACCAAAAGTTAACTGTAAGTCAACCGTTGATCCAGATTGACCTAGTTTGACTTGGAATGACTCCCAGTGACCTAGTATGACCTAGTATGAACCAGTATAGCCTAGTATGACTCAGTTTGACCTAGTTTTGACTTAGGCTTGCATTCATGGCTTGTATTAGCTTCCTTTTTCTGTATTTAGCCCTGTTTGACTCATAGTATCTTATTTTAGGTCTGTGATCACTCTGAGTATCTGTTCACCTATCAGCTCAGGACCACAGGCGAGTACATTCACTGATAGTTTTCATTATCTTGATATCTGCTATATCCGATTCAGTTGTAGTGTTATACTCGATTTCCAGTCACGACAGTACACGGACTAGTATATGTTGGATCATGACATGGAATGTTGTTCCTAGAGTTTCAAGGTATATTGGTACATGTTCTGTCTTGTTTCAGTGTATTGGTATAGATACCGATTTCAAAAGGGGACTTGCTACCCTCTTATGGAATCTCGTGTCACGATGTGTCATGTCCAGATCCATTGTACTATTCGGAGATGGGGGAGTTATTAGTGGTTGTGTGATCAATTCCCACATGATTCTATGGTACATATGGTTCATAGCTATACCCTCACCTCACGACGGGTAAAGCCTTACCCTATACGGTTCATAGCTTTCTATGGTGACCGGCCTTATCGTTTCTATTGTATTCATGGTTCATAGCCGGTCAGATGGAAAGCCTGATCATTTTCCCAAGCCGATCACATGACGCACTAATAATTCAAGGCACCTTTTATATTAATTATCTTAGGGTGACTAAGTTCTGTTCGGGAGAAGGGTTATAACCCCGGTCCTTGTTTGGTTTAAGGGTTGTAACTCGACTTCCGAATAGTTCCCAAGTCATCCTATATATACATATACATTATCGTCCTTTACAGTACTCACATCATGATATATATTTCCAGTTGATTTTGTCTTGTATTTCATTATACTGTCTCTTATAGCTTTTGTCAATTCACATGGAACTGCTGTTGGTGTTTTGTACTTGCTCATTTTTCTGACAGGATACGTTGACAAAATTTTACAGATGATTTAGAGGCTGATTGCCCGACTTACTACGGGATAGAGTCTGATGGACTTGACCTAGACAGGGGCTTAGTGGTAGAGCCTCTAGACTTCGCTCATCCCGAGTAGCCTAGTTTTAGTTAGGTTTGCCTGGCCTGCGAGCCAGCTAGTTCATTTCAGTTGTAGTATCTTTATACTTATTACTATTCTGAGACTCTGGATTTTGTGTTAGCTGTGACTTGTGGATATTTCTGGACTCGTTTCTTGCTTATTCTATCATATCTCTTTTCATACTTTCTACCTTAGTTTTGATTTATGTGATTGAGACAGTATTGCTTTGTTCCTCCGTTCGGAGTGTATATTTGTACAGGTACATTTATCTGTTTAGTCATAGTATTTACAGACCCTATATACAGCGTTCTACCGCCGATTCTGCGGCATAGGCTGGACGTAACCACGTACTCGTGCCCCTCTTCAGGGTGCGGGTCGTGATAGTACTATTCGGGGATAGGAAATTATTAGGGGCTATGTGATCCAAGCCACCATGTCACTATTCATGTGCTCGTGCCACTCTTCCCTCACGAAGGGTGTAGCGAGATCCTTTTGCCTTGTGCTCGTTATCCAGGTTGGCCGGCATAACTTTCCGTTGAGGTCACCGCGGATTGCCGGGCCAAGTGGATAGCCTGTCCTGTCACTTATACCAAGCCGATCACATATCGCTCTAATAATTCAAGTCACATTTTATATTTACTTTATCTTATCGTATATCCTGCTCTGTTCTACATTCAGTATTTTTCTCACCATGCCATGATATACCGTTACTCACATGCTCTATATGCCTTTACATTGTACCTTGATTGGAGACTAAGTTCTGCTCGGAAGAAGAGTTACAACCCCGGTCCTTGTTTGGTTTAAGGGTTGTAACTCGGCTTCCGAATGGTTTCCAAGTTTTCATATATCTTTGTCTCGTAGTTCATTATACTGTCTCTTATAGAATTTGTCAATTCACATGAAACTGCTGTTAGTGCTTGTACTTGCTCATTTTTCTGACAGGATACCGTTATGATATATTACAGATGATTCTGAGTCGGACTGCTCGACCTATTATGGGCTCGAGTCAGATGGAGTAGCCTTGGATCGTAGCCTTATAGTAGAGCCACTAGATTTTGTACTTCCAGAGTAGTGTAGATTAGCTAGGTTTGACTAGACTGCGATCCAGCTAGCTTTATCAGACTGTAGCTTCTACATTATATTTTAAGACCCTGTGATGTTGTATATATTTGGGTTTGTATTGGACTATGGACTTATTTACTCTTTCATCTATGATATGTTCTCTTTCTGAGCTATCTACCTTAGTTTTATTCTGTGATTGAGACTGTATTGATATGTCACCTCCATTCGGAGAGTATATACTGTACAGGTACCTTTATACTGTTAGTCGTAGTATTTACATGCGTTATATACAGCGTTCTACCGCCGATACTGCGGCGTAGGCTGGACGTACCCACGTACCCGTGCCCCTCATAAGGGTGCGGGTCGTGACACTTTGGACTGCAGGCAAGTCCTGCAGTCACTGTAAGTTGAAAAATTTTAAAAAAATCTAGGACTGCAGGCAAGTATTGCAGTCCTGTGTTCACTTAGGACTGCAGGCAAGCCATGCAGTCCTCGATTGACAGAAGCGGGGTGGTCCTTAGTGTTTTCAAAATGACAAACTTGTAATTTTTTTAAAATTTTAAGTTGGTGGCCCTTAGTAAAAAGGGGATGACCTTTAACATTTGCCTAATTATAATGCAACTTAAAACGACACAAAAGTGAGCATTTGTATAGCATCACCCATTTGATTAAATAAAAATAAGTGAATTTTATATTTCTTTTCTTTTCTTCTGCATATTCGGCTCTCTTTTATCCATATATATATATATATATCCATAACAAATTATAATTAAAAAATAACTAAAATTTACAAACTTAATATAAATATAAATATAAATGTAACAAGTCTTAATTTAAATATATTAAAAAAATTAATAATATCAGAAAAAATTATTTTTCGTGTAAAGCGTGTAAATTTACTAGTTAAAAATAAAAATAGTTTTAGGTTGACATACAACAATCCTTTAATAAAATTAACAGAAATTAAAATATTTTCTAATTACTGCGTGTCACTTTCAGTGGGTCCCACAAGTGAGCCCAGCTGTCTGATTGACCGTTTGACCTATACCATGGCCGACAGCCCCGACCTTTCAGTGTTGTCCGATCCGCTGTACCCTTTTCAGTGCACCAAACACCAAAAATTCAGCGGGGACCACCTTTCCCTCCCATATCTGTCCTCCACGTCAGCACGATATGCTGTTGCCGTTTGGAACACCTCAGCGGATCTACTCGACCAGTCCACGCGGGGACCACCGGAGCAGAAACAATAGGTGGTGGTGGTGGAAAGAAGCACGAGAGCAGCTCCATGCAGCAGCCAGCACTCAGCAGAGACCAAGGAGCAACAGAAAGGTCCCCTCCTGTAATTTCCAAATTGCATTTCGGCCCCTCCTTCTCCATCTCCGGCGGACAATTTCTATATTTTCAAGGTCCTTTTCTGCATAAAATGCACTCCGTTTTCTTCCTCCTACTATTACTACTAACCACTGCCGCCACCTCCTTATCGGATCCCGACCCGCAAGCCGCCGAAAAGTCCGCTCTCCTCCGGTTCAAGTCCTCCGTCCGGTCCGATACTGCCGGCCTCCTCACCCACTGGACCGCCGGCCCGGGCTCCGACCACTGCCACTTCCCGTTCGTCACGTGCGACTCCTCCCGCCGCGTCGTGTGCCTCAACATCACGACACGGACACGAAAACTCTCTGGCACTCTCGACGTCTCCGGCCTGCCGGAGCTCCGCGTCCTCTCCCTCCCCTTCCACAACTTCTCCGGCGAGATCCCGCCGGAGCTCTGGAGGCTCCCGAGCCTGGAAGTGGTGGAACTCGAGCGGAACTCACTTACGGGAACGCTGCCTCCGTTACTTCCTTCAACTCTCCGCGTCCTCAACCTCGCTTTCAATGGAATCGAAGGTTCAATCCCTACTTCCCTCTCCAATTGCTCCAATTTAGAAACCCTAGATCTTTCCTACAACCTAATCAACGGCTCGGTCCCGGATTTTTTCGCAAATTTCCCCAAGTTGAGACTATTGGACCTGTCCTGGAACCTCATTGGCGGCTCGATCCCGGTCTCGATCGGGGAATGCCGGAGTCTGGAGCACCTGGACTTGTCCGGGAACCAATTGCTCGGCGGCATCCCGAGAAATTTGGGGAATTGCAGAGAGATTAGGTCTTTGATCCTAAGTTCGAATCTTCTGGATGACATTATACCTACTGATGTTGGGAGGCTTGAAAGTATTCGAGTTTTCGATGTGAGTAGGAACAGCTTGAGCGGCGCGGTCCCGGAGGAGCTCGGAAACTGCAGCGAACTGTCGGTTCTCGTGCTCTCCAATCTTTACCATCCGTTGCCGAGGGCGGACAATGGGGAGTATAATTATTTCGAGGGCGGGATTTCGGAAAAGATCACGGCTTTGCCCAAGTTGAGGATAGTTTGGGCGCCTAGGGCTTCACTGGCCGGGGAGTTTCCGGATGATTGGGGTGATTGTAAGAGCCTGGAAATGGTTAACTTGGGTCAGAATTTCTTCACCGGGGAGGTTCCGATAGGTTTCAGTCGATGCGAGAGTTTGAAGCTAGTTAACGTGAGCTCGAACAACTTGACCGGTTGGCTGAGGGAGGATTTCCCGGTGCCGTGCATGTCGGTATTGGATGTCAGCGGGAATAAGTTATCCGGCACGATTCCGAGTTTTGTCTACAGACAATGCCATCCGTCAACGTCCCCGCCCGATGAGCTCGTGGACATGTATTCGTCGTTCTTTAAATATAGAACCAGTAAAGGAATCAGCTTGCCGATGCTCGAACACTGCCAAGGTGATTTCATGGTTTATCATAATTTCGGGAGGAATAACTTCAGCGGTAGCCTGCCTTCGTTGCCCGTTGCAACTGATGGTCTTGGGAACCAGATGGTTTACGCATTCCTGGCTGATGGGAATTCGCTCGTCGGCTCGTTGAATGATACTCTATTTGGAAACTGCAGTTACTTCAAATGGTTGATTCTCGACTTGAGCAACAATCTGATTTCAGGGGGAATTCCTGCAGATATAGGAGCTCGGTGCAGATCACTGGCAGTTCTCGATATTGCTCGTAATAGCATTACGGGGATGATTCCGCAAAGTTTTCAGTCATTGGCGAATCTCGTAGGCCTCGACTTGAGCATGAACAGGCTTCATGGCCAGATTCCTGCAGGTCTCGGAGAATTGAAAGGTTTGCAGTACATCAGATTGGCAAGTAACAACCTCAGTGGTCAAATTCCTCCCACATTGGAGCAGTTGTGTTCCCTTACCACATTGGATCTTTCCTCGAACTCGCTCATGGGTGAGATCCCCCGCGGCCTCGTGAGCTTGAGAAATCTCTCTGCCCTTCTGCTGAACAACAATAGGCTCACCGGAAACGTTCCTTCAGGTTTTGCCAACGCGACGTCCCTTGCCCTGTTCAACGTGTCGTACAATAATTTGTCCGGCTCTCTGCCTCCAAATGCTAGGATGCTGAGATGTGACTGTGTCATTGGCAACCCCTTTCTCCATTGTTATGAAAGCTCTCTCACTGTAGCGCCATCAAATGTGCAGGACAGTAGTAGGGATTCACAAACATACGGTGATCCGCCACCAGGAGGCTCACCCGGAAGAGCTGGCAGTAACAGGTTCAGTTCTACCGAGATTGCCTCAATCACTTCAGCATCGGCAATTGTTTCAGTCCTGCTAGTTCTAATTGTCTTGTTCGTATACACAAGAAAATGCGGGCCAGGGTCCTCGGCTTATGCTATTCGAAGAAGGGAAGTGACCATTTTTGTCGACATCGGGGTTCCACTGACCTACGAGAGTGTTGTGCGAGCGACAGGGAACTTCAACGCAAGCAACTGCATCGGAAGCGGAGGGTTCGGGGCTACTTACAAGGCGGAGGTTTCACCGGGAGTTGTCGTGGCTATAAAGAGGCTATCTGTGGGAAGGATCCAAGGGGCTCAGCAGTTCCATGCCGAAATCAAGACCCTCGGGAGATGGAGGCACCCGAATCTCGTGACCCTGATAGGATATCACATCGGAGACGCGGAGATGTTCCTCGTTTACAATTATCTGCCAGGAGGCAACTTGGAGAAGTTCATACGAGAAAGGACCAAAAGAGCCGTGGAGTGGACAACGCTCCACAAGATTGCTTCTGACGTCGCCGGGGCGCTCGCGTATCTTCACGATCAATGCGTGCCGCGCATCCTGCATCGTGATGTTAAACCGAGCAATATCTTGTTGGATAATGATCTCAATGCCTATCTGTCAGATTTCGGGCTGGCCAGGCTCCTGGGTAACTCTGAGACCCATGCAACTACAGGGGTGGCTGGAACTTTCGGTTATGTCGCACCGGAGTACGCAATGACTTGTCGTGTTTCTGACAAAGCCGACGTGTATAGCTACGGCGTCGTGCTGCTGGAGTTATTGTCCGACAAAAGGGCGTTGGATCCTTCCTTTTCTCCGTATGGGAATGGCTTTAATATCGTTGCATGGGCATGCATGCTGCTGCAACAAGGAGAGGCTCATGAATTCTTCACCGATGGCCTGTGGGATGTGGCACCGCATGATGATCTTGTGGAGACATTGCAGTTGGCCGTCAGGTGTACTGTAGATTCACTCTCCATTAGACCAACAATGAGTCAAGTCGTGCGACGGCTAAAGGAACTTCAGCCCCCAGTTTAGTAACATCAGAGCATTCATTCATTCTCATGATCAGCATATTGAATTCTTAGAGAGGTCAAAAGAGGAAGCTGTAACATGTGTTTCATATTCATCAATTTTGTTAGTCTCTTGAATATGAGTTCTAGCTGATTTCTTTGTAATATACAACTTTTTCCAGTTTTCCCCTCTTTGAGGCAGCTTACTGCAATTGTCTGCAGCTTACTATTATTGTAGCAAATTCTAGAAATATGTATCTATACCTGTATATACATACTGAGATGTTCAGAAAGAGTACATTGTATATAAATACTATGAAGTCATGTGAATGGAATTATGCTCTATATTCATTGCTCAAGACGGCAGTGCATCGAAATGAAGAAAATTAGGAACAATATTTTCCTTGAACCAATGCTTTCCTCGGGAGCCATATTTGCTAGATTGAATGCTTTCTCGGAGATCTTTACGTATGAATGTGTCTCAATTACATGGAGTTACATTTTATTTCGCGCTACGCAAGCCAGTAGGCTAGTTATACACCATTATAAGATGAGATCATAAATGAGATCTTATGCAGTAAGTTTGAAGCCCTCTTGTCCTCCTGGCTTGATTTGGTTGTCCATTCTTGATACTGATGGAGACTGCCGGTGAAATCGGTGAATAAGCCATCGACGCCAACCTTATTTATCCAGTAATCATATTCTGCGTATGGATCCTGATGGAAATTGAGGTGCAAGAATTGGTTCTCATTCCTGTAGGTGTATGGGTGCACCTGCAATAGTAAGCATACAAGTTAAGAGGAGCCCATCAACTTAGGTTACCAACTGAGGAGTTTCAGTAAGGTTGTCAGTGGAAAAAGAAAGAAAAAAAGAAAGAAAGAAAGGGCGAGAAGCAATATTTGAGCGCTCAAAGCAACGCACCTGCAGATCATGGGCGTGTGCCTTTGCAACCAGATCACTGGGGGGAGCCAAGTAATTGTTCTCTAGAGGAACTATGGTATCTTTCCATGGTCCAATGCCGACAACGTAGTCCCTGATGTACTCAAGATAACTGTCTGAAGTAATTTCCCAATATGACTGCATTGCAAGATAATCCATTTGTATGAACGATACGAAGTGGAAGTGTTTAAATGGGATGTGGAATCAGACGATTGTGGCACAAATGCAATATGAGTTGCTAAAGGCTATACCTGATTTGTGTCTTGAGTTGGCATTGTAACATCATCAATCAAAAGTATTTTTGGCGAATCCGTCAAGTTTGAAACATATACAAGGGAGGTTGGGGCAAAGGACTGTATAAAAACTGGCTGCTTAAGCCAATCCTTAGACTTGTATTCGCCTTTATAACCGTACTTGAGCAGTGTCTCTACAAACTTGTCCTCAAATTTCTTCCCATTTGTCCATTTGACCTGTCAAAAATAGGAAGCTGAAATTTAGCAAAGACCACCAATTTCCACAAGTTGCAATCAAACACCCGGGGAAAAAGTTGCAAACAG
Source organism: Iris pallida (assembly GCA_029216955.1). NCBI lineage: Eukaryota > Viridiplantae > Streptophyta > Magnoliopsida > Asparagales > Iridaceae > Iris > Iris pallida. The sequence continues at coordinate 2,287,381 of JANAVB010035817.1, forward strand.
TCTTCGGCTAAAGATCTAATATAGAAACTATATATCATAGGCTTATCTTCCAACTAGAAACTACTTATGGTAAGCTTAAACAAATTTGTGCCACATGTAAGAAAGATAAATTGTCAAAGCATGCAAATATAACATAGAATGAGTAAAGCAAGGTTCTCCGTATTTGTTGCAAACCTTCCTATGAGTATCAGTTTCGCGGTATCAGCATCGGTTTGGATCGATCACTTTCGGCTGTTTCAGTATTGGTTTCAGCTGATACTGAGAACCTTCGATTAAGTTGTCTCGTAACATGGGAAAATTAAGCGGAACCATCAACTTGAATCAAAAGACATGCTGACAAAAGTTCTCCTTTGCCTACAGCTGAAAGACTGCATCCTTCAAATTTGAATAGGTCACTCCCACAAAAGTGGCCTTTGAACATTACATGAGAATTATCCTAAAGGCAAGAATAATCAGAAGGTAAAGGTAATTCGCTTGGTTATTTTTTATTTTTGAGATAAAAGGGTAAGTGCCAACCCAGGAGAACCTGAGAGAGGCCCCAACCATTCACTAACAAAATGAGATTACAAAGTTCAAAATGGAGTGCCTATTACAAGGTCACTCCCACAAAAGTTTCAAAGTCCAAACTGAGTGCCTATAACAAGGTACTCCAACAGAAGTAAAGTTCAATTCCAAAGCAAACAACTACACTTTATTACACAGTTCTATGTAAAAACTCATATTCCTAGTTTAAACACTTAAATCATAAGGTAAAAGGTAATCCACTTGACAATGACTTCTTATGAGTTATATGACTAAACCAGACTTTCCAAATTGTAAACGAGCCACGCTCTGAATTGAAAGTCACTTACATGTTGGTTGATCAAAACTGGGTTTTTGATCTCTGGGTATATCCCCACAATCCTATTTGCATCCAGCGCAATTGCAATAAACTCTTCAAACGTGATAATTGACAACTTTCCTGTATGGCATATACGAATAAAAAGTATTAGCTAGTGTAATAAAACAAAACTTTCCGTATAATGTATAATATATAAAACAAGTTTTCTTCCAAAAACTCAACTAGTGAGCTTTAGCTAAGAAAAATAATTAGTAAAGATGCAGTTCAGGATAGCCTATCAGGTCAAGTTTTCTAAAAACTTATTTCCATCTGGCCTACTGTTAATCAATCAGTTCAGTATGAGCCATAGTGCAAGGCCAGCATAGCCAGAACAGCCAAAAAGGTTATAGATGTGGGCATTAACCTTGCTCGCTTGTCAGAATATCGAAACCCCAATCATGTCTAAAAGTAGCTCCACTCCATATTATATAAATCAACCGAGAAATATACACAAGGTTAACAATCGAGAAGCAACTATTTCACTAATTTACAATTGCCTTCATAAAACAATTATAGAAGTCGAACCAAGAAAAATGAATCTAAGACATGTTGGAAGTATATGGTTGAGAAGTGAGAGCTATGGAATGGAAAAGGTGTACATCTGAAATTTACTTGGGAGTGTACTTACCATTATATTGCTGATCTCGGAATGTGTATCTCTGTTTAACTCGTAAGGATTTAAGTTCCTTAAGCGTGAAATCCACTGCAACCAGATAAAAAAAAGAAGTCACTGTATCAGTTCTTTCTTGCATCATAACAATAATATAGAAGATGCAGCACTTGCAGCTCTCGTTAGGTTGTTTGATTGAAATTATACTAGGGAGCAAATAACATCTTACATGTCATACTAGAGGCACCTTTTAGTTCAACAACAAACATCAATTGGGAGTTACGTTGCATTGATGGAAATGAATATGACAAGACACAGCTAGGGACACGGCAACATGGATACAACAGAAAATTTGGTGTTTCCTAGTGTTGTCTGATACATGTTCGACTGACACAGACACACGCCATCATCATCAAAGCCTTACCATCATCAACCATCCAAGCCTTCTTCCATCAGAATGGGGTCAACTATGGATTGGAGCTTAAGAAAGCTCCATAAAAAAAATGGGGTTTTTTACTATCAGCTACGACGTGAAGGACAACCCTCTGTATTGGAGTCGCATTCCTAGTAATACATAACTATGAGCATGGGAGGACCATGCTATAAAACCTAGACAGCTAGTCGGCCTACCTTTTCGTGTACAATTTAAGCTCATGCAACCAAGCAGCGCCTCCAATTCCCCAAAATTATAAAGAGTATAGACAAAAGGCAACATAACACAGACACTGAACTGCCAAATACCAACTTCTTACTATTTACAAGACAATATTGTACTCATATGTTCATTCGAAAGATTTAAAGATGTCTCAAACAAGCAAAAATAAATTATGTTTCATAAATGAAGTACAGGTTATGCACACCTACAAATGACCCAGTGATGTTTACCCCTTGAACTTCGTAGGTTCTTTTACGATTAGCAAACTCCTTATGATCAGTAATGTCAGTGGTGTCATCAAGAGTTACATCATGGAAGCATATTAGTTCGCCATCTTTACTGGCAAGGATATCAGTTTCGATAAAGTCAGCTCCCTCTTCAATAGCTCTCTGCAAGAAGAAAAAAACACAGCAGAAAGTGCTATAATATTGAGTAGAGTGATGAAATTAGATGCAATACAGTAAGTCAGAACATGTATCTTAACATTTTTTGCAAATACGCAAAGGAATGAACACCAATCATGTAAAAAACTTCTGGACCAAATCTAGCTAGCATAAATAATCATTTTTGAGAAAGAACGAACGAACGTAATAGTCATGAGTAACTTAAAAATAACGAGTATTTGTAACTCTCTTATTCGACAAATAGCTTTCTATTTCCAGGGACTTCTCAATCATACAGGTAGGCACAAATTACTAGACTATAAGCTAAGGTTGATGGACGACAAACTGCTAAATCTAAACTGTTTTAATCACAATACCCTTGAAATTATGGAATAATATTGGAATTTCCATTGATCAAAATGTTTCATACTACAATTAACAGTCAGATGTCTAATAAGTTATGGAGCATGCCAACCATATCATGAACTCGCGTCTTAACCTTAACTATTCTTCATGGTGCAGCTTGTTTAATTTTAACTGACGGTATTCACTTGTTTCCTTACACCTACTTGCCATTGTACATGAATCTTCCCTTGTAACATTTTTAAAGCTTTTCAAATTTTACTGGTTTGCTTCAACTTTTCAATAATGCCAAGCAGACATTATTAAAGCAAAATTTATAGCTGCGTTTCAGAATCAATACCTTGCTAGCTAAATAATCTAGTTTTGGTGTCACATCCACCCCTCTTGACCCAGGAGGGCTTCAACCCCACTATTCTAATGAAACCTCTTACATACTTATATGCTACGAAGGTATTTCGAATATAGTGGTGTGCCTGACGGAAACGACATGCAATCCAAGGTTGGGCATGCCAAGGCCGATTTCGTGTCACCATGTTGTGTTTTACATGTGTCCGACTATGATGCACGGATATTCCTCCAAAGGTCCGTGTCCGTCTCTGTATCTGACAAGTATCAGACGCAAGAGTTCCTCGACACTCATGTTGGATATGGCTTAGCAATATCTAGGTTCCAAAGAGACCAAAACATGGTTGAAAGTAATGTTGCACTGGATCCAAAATTATTATTCACTGGCGACTTGGAAATTCTATTCAGTGGGGGGCTTGAAAAATAGAGAGAAACCAATTATAAAAAACCTCTACTGTGCATGGACGGTATGGACCAAGCTTTGAACGTAAGATCTCAATAGGTGGAAACTAACTATTTTACCAAATGGACTACTATTTGGCAATGGCTTGTGTAACAGAGGCTCAAATTTACTACGCGTTTTTGCAAAATTACATTAAAAAAAGGGAAGATTTATGAAATGTCCAAAAAATGAAAAAGTTTTATGAAAAACCCACCGCGCAATAACATTTCATCGTGTGTCCAGAATTAGCAAAAAATATATAAAGAGGGTTCCGAATGACCTTTTGCCCTTCCTTCTAATTTATTGAAAACATCCACGAAACTACTCTTAAAAAGAACGTTTCGATACTTCATCTTCTTCCATACACTGCTCACTTTTGAATCTAGGTTTTCTCCTCAAAAATCTTCAAAAACTCATCGAAAAATTTCGGAAAGACCTAGACAAACAGCAAAAGTGCTAAAACGGAGGTCAAAACATCATTTTTTTGCGATTCTAAAATTTTGAAAGGCCGACAAATGGTGAAGTGGTTTATCTCAGACTCCTCGAAGATACGCTCATTTTGCGACAAATCGGATCTCGTTTCGACCTCCCAGTCAAAAGTTATGGCCCTCCAAAGTTTCAAATGACCATAAAATGCAGGAGAATGACTATTGGCATTCTCCGTGTTAGTAACACGGAGAATGGCATTCTTCGTCTTAATTTACACGGAGAATGACCATTCTCTGTGTTAGTAACATGGAGAATGGCATTCTCCGTGCTAAATTACACGGAGAATGGCCATTCTCCGTGCTAAATTACACGGAGAATGGTCATTCTCCGTGTAATTTAGCATGGAGAATGGTCATTCCAGTGTTAAAACGCAGAAGAATGGCCATTCTCCGTGTTAATTTACACGGAGAATGACCATTTCCAGTGTTAAAACGTAGGAGAATGACCATTCTCCGTGCTAAATTACACGGAGAATGGCCATTCAAATGTTAAAACACAGGAGAATGGCCATTCTCCGTGTTAGAAATACAGAGAATGCCATTCTCCGTTTTAGTAACACGGAGAATGCCTAATTTACACGGAGAATGACATTCTCCTTGTTAAAATGCAGGAGAATGACTATTCTTCGTGTTATATCGACGGAGAACAGTTGACAAAAACCTAATTTTTTATTTTTTTGTTTTGTTGAAAAAAATTTGACATGAATAAAGATTCAAGAGCTTTCGTGCTTCTTTCAAAACGATGCTAACTCTTATGGAAAATAAGAAGATTTTCTCTCAATAATTGACCTAATTGTCGGAAAAGAAGAAGAAAAAGAAGAAGAAGAAGATGAGCGATGATCGGAGTTCGACTGAAAAAAGCACGGTGAACTACGAACGATCTTTGCGATCTCTGTTGAAGATGAGAGCAATGGAATTCAGATCTCTCGTAAAGAATAAGAAGTCGACGACGAGAATCGTAATCCAAATCTGAGTTTGTGCGGAGGGGTAGTTATGGTATTAATTTTGTAAATACAGAACATCTAAAGGGAATCTTGGAATACTTAACGTGGAAATATATAATTCTGGGCATTTCATAAAACCCATCCTGCGGGTGGGTTTTTCATAAAAACCAACCCCGAAATTGGGTTTCTCAGCAATTTCCGGTTAAAAAAAATCTGAAAAAGTTCCTTCGAAATCAAGCTGGTACTCTAGTCCCTACTGAACTCTTGTGATCGTGCCGACACATGTGGGTTTGTCCCAGGACAGTAAGAAAATAACATTTCTGTGTATCACCTCCTTTCTATAACCTTTTGGGACTTGGTTACTGCCCCCAAACGCGTAAAAATATAGATATTATTAAGATAAACTGTATCCCAAATTTTCTACAGATGCCGTATTCCATATCTGTATCCAAATTTGTGTCCACATCTATTTATCCTATGTGTCCGTGCAACATAGGTTATGACATACTGTCCGTGCAACATAGGTTATGACATACTATGATAGTATACTATCAAAAGCTAAGATTGAACACCTACTTTGACAATTACTCAGAATAGTTAATCTTCATTTTTTAGGTTTTTTTATCGTATCTTATCCTATCCTAATGATTACTCTGATTGCGTCCACTGAGTGACACCATTGTTGTTTCGATACCTCAAGATCATACATAACAAAAGTAGACAAACATACAACAGCACGAGTTGGTCTAGTTGAATGTCAAGCATTAATATCCAAGTTCCGGGACACTGACCAAATACGCGGCCGTCGTTTCTTCGGGGATTTCTCCATTCGATCCCCGGTGAGCAATATTGTACGGCCTGAATGCCTGCAGGGGTTCTTTGTTTTTATGATCTGCCTTGCTCGGCAGCGGATAAAATGGCCTCCCTAAGGTACCCTCAAGCAATGAAACAATAAGAAGCAGGAGAAAAGGAACAACCCCTGCATCCCAGCAATAAAAAACAAACAATAATTACTGAATTAAATAAAACAAGAGAAACAAGTTATGGACAACAACAAATCTATCAAAAGTGGCCTATTAATGTAATTTAATAAAAATTGAATAATTAGTTAATTAACTAAAAAAACAAGAGAGACAATTTATGCACAACAACAAATCTATCAAAAGTGGTCTATTAATGTGATTTAAACAAGTTATGGAACATGATGCCTGGAAATAAGTGGACATGTGTGACCATTCTTGAAAACTTTACAACTAAAGATCAATGGGAGATTTATGGGTCGATCTAGATTTTTCCCTGTTGAGAGAGAGAGAGAGAGAGACTTACAGAGGGAAGACATGGTGAGTGAGCTGTTTGGTTGCTCCTGCACTCTATGGGATCTCTGGTTCCTTTCCTCCCCCCCCCCTCAATATTTATTATATGAAATGATTTGATTTATTAATTTTTGGTCATAAAGGAATATTCTGCGCGAATAATTGGGAGAGTCCCATGGTTTGTTTAGATGTATTGCTATCTTATCCAGGGGATCGCAAAACCATTGACATGTAAACAAGTTAAGTTTGACTTTAACTTTGGCTTTTCATAAATTTTCAAACAAAGGGACGAAATTAGGCATATTTGTGCGAAGAGGGAGAAATTTGGCAAAATTGCAAAATAAAGAAGGAAACTCCAACTGAGTTGGCGGCCCTCCTTGGGCACTCCAACTCAGTTGGCGGCCCCAAGGGGAGCAGGGGCGAACCCAGCTTGGGTCAAGTGGGGTCACGTGACCCCACTCAATTTCAAAAAAAAAACAAAATATTTTTTAAAAGCAAATGAATGCACACAGCCAGCAAGGTTGCAGCAGAGCCAGCAGCTCTGGCGATGACCCCACTCAATTCCAAAAAAGAAAAGAAGAAGAAGAAAAGGAAATACTCTCAGCCACTCATGACTCATGCAAGGTTGCAGCAGAGCCAGCAGCTCTGGCCTATGAGAAGTGAGAAGAAAAGAAGAAAATGAAGAAAAGGAAGTCTTCCAAAGAAGAAGAAGAAAAAAAGGAGAAAAAGAAGAAGAAAAACATCTGAAGAAGAAGAAGAATAAGAAGAAGAAGAAGAAGAGGTACACTCTTCTCTTTCTCTTTATCTTATTCTTTCACTCTCAAATTAAAATCCCTAAACTTAGTATTTTTAAGTTTTAGCAAAAATCAGGATAAGAAACCACATTTTTTAAGGGAGCAAAAATTAGGGTAAGTTTTAGCAAAAATCAGGACAAAAATCAGTGCAAAAATCAGGGCACTTAGAAATTAGGTTGTTGATTTTCAGTGTAAAAATCAGTGTAAAAACCAGTGCAAAACATCGATTATTAATTTATTTACTCCAGGATGCAAAGATTATTGATTATCAGTGCAAAAAATCAGTGTAAAAATCAGTGCAAAATATCGATTTTCAGTGCAAAAAATCAGTGTAAAAATCAATGCAAAAATCAGAGATAGTGCATTTAGATGTGAGAGAATCAGTGCAAAAATCAGGGTTAGTGCTAAAAATCAGTGCAAAAATCATCTGAGATTAGTTATCTTGTGTTTTGTAAGACATTATTCAATGAACACATGTATGTGTTTTGAAAATTATCTTGTGTTTTTTAGAATGTGATTTTATTTTTACACTCTTTATGTTTAAGACCGACCCCCCTCTCTTGAATTCCTGCGTCCGCCCCTGAAGGGGAGCCTCCATTGGGTTTATTATTTTTTTCTCTCTTTTTTCTAACGGCTGCTTCTTTCTTCTTTTCTTTATTTTTTTCTGACATTTTTTTTTTCCTTTCTTCTTTACTTGGGGGAGCCTCCATTGGAGTTGGCGGCTCCATCTTTTACAACGACTACTTGTAACGGCTATATTCAAACGGATAGTTTCTAAATTCACCTATAAATCACTAGCACTCATTTCTCACAATTCACTCCTTCTTATTCACTCCTTATTCACTCTTCTTATTAATCACCAGCACACATTACACATTGATCAAGTTCTCCATTCATCAAGTTCTCCAGCCGAAGGTTCTGATCAATCTCTAGCAGTTGCCTCCTTCTGATCAATATTATGGATCGTAGCGTAAGAATAATATGTTCGCACGGAGGTAACCTAAATGGGCTAGATTACGAAGGAGGAGAAACTCAAATATTTTCAACTTATGAAAGTATTACTTATAAAAATTTACGTAATCTTATTATTCAACGTTGTTCTATTCATTACGAATTTATTTTGAAGTCTATTTTTAATTGTAGATGTTTTTTAATAGATAGTGATGAAGCATGCAATTATATTTTTGAAATTAATTCTCAATCACGCTATGTAAATATTTTTGTTATTCAAATAGCCACAACTTTTGATAACAGAAATAGTCAATATTTTGCGGGTGGTAGTTCTTCCCATCAAATTGTTCCATCTTTTCAACAAAATCAATCATCAGATGAATCCGACGATGATAATGATGACGAAGACGACAGAAATAGTGATGATTTAGTTGAAAATCTGGATTATGACTTAGATGATAATATAGATAATGCTTCCACACGTGAATTAGTTATCGGTCAAGAATTTTTTTCTCGTTCTGAATTTAGAAGTTTTGTAAGTAATGTTGCAATTGAACATAATTTTAGTTGTTCAGCTAGTACTATAAACAATTCTCGTAGAATTATATATACTTGTGATCAACCGAACTGTAATTGGAGAGTATATGCCAGATCCATTGGAAATGGAAACATAGTAGAAATAAGTACATTAGAAAGTCGTCATTCTTGTTTTAGTGCGCTTACAATCGGACGTCATCGACTAGCTAGCGCTGCATGGGTTAAGAGCAGGATAATTGATATAATTAGAGATAATCATTCGTATAGCGCATCACAGATAGTTAAAGATATATATAGAGAACATCGTGTACATATTACTTATTCCAAAGCATGGAGAGCCCAAGAGATGTCCTTAGCCCAAATAAATGAAAGTTATGTTGAGGCTTATGGTAGTCTTGAGGAGTACGGATTTAGAATTATGGAGACAAATCCTGGTAGTAGATTTTTTCTAAAAACAACAGAAAATAATAGCTTCCAAAGAATATATATTTGTTTTAAGGCGTGCATTGACGGTTTTTTAAGAGGTTGTTTACCGGTTATTAGTACTAATGCTACGTTTCTTTCATCTAAATATCAAGGTATTTTATTTATTGCTTGTGCACATGATCCAAACTACCAGTTATATCCAATTGTATATGTTGTCGCTGAAGGTGAAAAAAGTGATTCTTGGTCTTGGTTTTTAAATGCGGTAAGAATTTCTTTTGAAAGTTCTTCTATTGAATGGAATAAGATTTCTTTCATTTCTGATAAGCAAAAAGGTTTAATAAATGCGATGCGTGTTGTTTTTCCAGAATTACCCCATTTTTTTGTATTCAATATTTTAAACAGAACATGAAACAAGTTGTGAAAGAAAAAACTTTTCAAAACTTATTAGACTTGCTTGCTAGATCGTACAATCCAATAGATGCAGAACATTTGTTCGATATAATTAAAGCCGAGAACATGACATTGTATGATTGGCTTATTGGTGTGAACGATGAAAATCGTCGTTTTGAACATTGGATTACAGCGTATGCTCCTTGTCCCAGATTAGATATTAACACTTCTAATCTCGCTGAATGTTTTAACAATTGGATTAAGAAGTTACGCGATAAACCAATAACGACACTAATCTCGCTGAATGTTTTAACATTGGAACAAATTGAGTAAGTCATAATTGGACTAAAAATTTACTTACAATCATCCGGAGATTGGATTATTGGAGACATGTCCCTCGCGCTATAATTTTCAAATCGACTATTCCATTTACCAATTGTAGCATTGATTCTACTTATTGCATTCGATGGAGCGTAACTGATTGAGGGCGGATCATCCAGAATTATCTGTCTCCTTCCGAATTGTCGAAGAACCCGATCTCCCGGATGATACATTGTATACCGATCGTATATAATATATGATCTATGCATACTATACGAATATGACAATCTTTTAATTTCTGGATCATTATCTGTAATTGTATATGGTGCCCATGCCACCTGTTCAACGACAATGTACGAATAAGTACAATAATTTAAAGTCATTCATCAAATAATTAAATTATTACCTCACTTTGCTCCAATGTATCAAATTGTTCACGATATAGTGTGACAGCCTTGTATTGACAATGTTGTTGATCTACAACATCCGTTGACCAGCGCATAGCAACAGGAAAGACTCCAAAATTACTAGCTACGCTGGTAACCGGTCTACCAATATAGAAGTGCTCGTACGACCAGACCTACAGCAAATATAGTAAGAAAATTTAGTACAAAGTAAATACAATGAAATACAAATAAATTATTCCTTACCTGAACTAGTGACATACATCCACAAATACTCTTGATCGTTTTCATATTAACAAATTCAGTCAGCATTGCGTACAAAAATGATAAAGCAGCAGCTCCCCATGCATGACTAGTGGGTTTGGTCAAATCAGCTAAAAATGGTAGAAGTCGCACATTAACCTTATTTCCATTTGCGTCGAAAAAGAGAATAGCACCACATAAAGCGAGCAAGTATGCTCTAGTACACTGAATAATCTGAAAGTAAGAAAGCAAATATTTTACTAAATAATAAATCAATCCTTACAAATATTACTAATTAAAATACATACCCGTATATCATCTACGTCAACCGCCTCGTTGTCTATGGTGTGATTTAAATCCATGAAGTTTCCACGAAGCCATGAAAATGTGACATAACTGCTACCTCGCAGATCCGATGGAGGCATAATTCCGAGATAGGTAGTAATCAGATCAGATGGAGTAGAATGTTGGTTGAAATATATTGGGTCTCTGTGATAGACAATCCCAATATGTTTGCGATATCACATAGCGTGATCGTCATCTCTCCAACTGGAAGTTGAAAAGTATTGCGTTCGGGCCACCAACGTTCAGCAAGACTTAAAATAAGATGAACGTCGTGAATGAGAAATTTAATTTGGTCTAAATATTGAAACCCGAAAGAATGGACCAAGGCCTTTTGGACGTCATTTAACACCCACGTGTCATATTGTCTCTCTTTCCGCCAATTTCCATGCTCTCGGAGACGTAATTTCAGATCATGATCGAATAACTATTAAAAATTAAAAAATAACATTTAAAATATTACTAACTAAAATGGACATTTACACAATTTAATTAAAATAACATTTAAGACAATATAGTAAAAATATGACAATCGACCATCGACCTAATATATTTTTCATCCAAATTATTGAGATAAAAAAATTACTTCTCCGATAAATATTTTATCGGATATATGATTTTTACGTTGCTTCATAATCAACTCTGTAGTCGGTCCACCGGGAATACGACCATTGTTATCCATCTGCTGTGATTGTGAAGAAAAGAGAGAGGAGAGCTTGGTTGGGACTGAAAAGAAAAATGAGAAGATCTGAGTTAGAGTGTGAAGAAGAGGAGGAGCGATTGAGAATTATATAGAGGAGAGGCAGCCGTTGTTTTGGAAAAACAAGCAGCAAAACCCCCCTCCCAAGCATAAAACAATGGGCAAAGAAAAAGAAGGAAAAAATAAAAGCAAACGGCCAGAGAGAGAGAGGAAAAAAGGAAAGGTGGAGCCGTCATCTCACTTGGAGGCTCCCCTTAGGGACCGCCAATTGAGTTGGAGGCTCCCCTTGGACCGCCAACTCAATTGGAGTTGCATCCCGTAGTTTGCAATTTGACTTTAACTTTGGCTTTTTGGTTGGAGGATTGGATAAAGCCTCCATGATAGGTATCCCAATAATTTCAATTTTCCTTTTCCTTTTTCTTCTTCTTTTTTATTTTTGTTTTGCTTTGATGTTCAATCATTGCAGTGAGACAACCTCAAATAATTTGAGATTATAATGTTTTTAATTAATGACATAGATTTATCCCGAAGTGAGAATACGTCACATCTGTCCGAATTCGAGCTGGATGGAAACGTATTACTTCTTTCATTTAACAAATGGTGGGAGTGAGGACTGTGAGTCCAAAAGAGGTTGTGATGCAGTAAAGTTCCAAGCGTTTACGTCGGACAATCAAAAATTAAAATAAAAAATGTGCCAACTGTTAATATTTCAAAGTGCATTTGATTTATTGGTGTAAATGGAATAATAATTCCTTCAACTAATTAGTCAATGTGGAAAAAGGAATCCTCTCATGAGTGGTTGCATACATCTTGTGACATTTTCCAACCCAACATATATTTTTTAATATTTAACTAGTAGTTTTTTTAGTAATGAAGAATTAAACAACCATAATAATGTACTTGATTTTATGGTGCATAAGTATCATGGATGTACCATAGTAACAGTAATTTCATAAGCAATAAAGTAGTTTAAACTATTGTCACGTCCCAGTACCGAAATACGGAGAGTGACTAGGCCAGCTATCTCGTATGAGGTATGAAAATATCATACGGCGATCATGGCTGTCATGAGATTAAGGGGTGCATTCTACAATCAAGTCTCTTATGGTCTCACAGAGCATCTATGTCTCAATCAATCAAAGCAAGAAGCATCAATTAACGAACATATAAGATAAAGCAATAAGGCGTCCCCGACGCTTCATCAAAATGATCGTAGGAAGCTAGCTTTATAAGTTAGCTAGCCCAGAGAGTCATAGGAACATAATCGTATTCAGCTGCAGTCTGATTTAATTACAATTATGCAAGGAGACAAAATATCTAGAACAACGGACTAAACAGGTGCCAGTGGCTAAATACCAGAACATAAGTAATGATACTAGAGTGGTAGAGAAGAAACCCACTCGAGTCCACCGCCAGCCAAGCTCCTAGTATGCACCATTGATGTCAGGGAGAAAGGTTGGATCCTCGGGCTCTGCTACGAGATATGGCCAAACAAAACCAGCGGGGTCAGCCCCGAATAGCAAGTACCACAAAGGAGCACAAAAGAGTGAGATAAAATCCAATAATAATAATAAATAAGACATGGCTCATGAGTTATAGGATTATAACTTATCATTGTGGCCATACGACACCCTTACAACCAAACAAGGACAAACGGTACCAATATCGTAACGAGATAAGATACTTCCTATAACCATGGTCAAGTTATGGGTTTCCAACCGTAACCTCGGTCTACGGCCTGTCATAGCACGATAGCTGTCACGCCCCGCTCCCGTAGGAGCGATTGTCCTCGCTAAGGCGTGATGCCGCACGAGCCTAGATTGCGCTCGTGCAAGGCAGTTTCATAACGGTCGATTATAGCGGCTGCAACGGGGTCGTCGCACAGAAGTCCCAAGCAGAAACATTGAACCATGCAGCAGAAATTTCGAAGCAACACACAAGTTATTCAAAAGTGCTCTTTATTGATATTGAATAATAAGATTACAATGGGACGCAAGGTCCTGATTACAAGTCTCTCAAACTCACTTTTCTCTCATTTTACAAGTCACTCTGCTCTCGCTCATCTCTCGATACAATGCTTCAAGGCGACGAGTGCAGTTTCTGTAGGATGGCGATGTCCATGTATTATGTCCCGTATAAGTCTTGACTCCACGCGGCCGCACGCTTCGAATCGCCAAGGAACTCTGTGCCTCGACGCATCCAAGCGAGCTCCGTGCCACGAGCTTCTACCTGAGCCTGCATATGAAAAATTGTGTGGGTGTTAGTACTCAACTGTACTGGTGGAGTGAGCTCCTTGCCCACCCATACAAAACCGACACATTCATTTACTTTGTGCAGCTTAATCCCTTTTTGATTGTCTTTCTAGTCTTGCCTTAGGATCAATTTTAAGACAACGATGCCTTGGCCTATACTTGGTAACACAATGACAGGGTCGTGCTATACTCTATTCGTGACTTTAATATACGAGGCAGTATCTCGTCGAGTAGAACTTATACAACTCGGCCGTGCCAAGACTTTCACTTCCTACATGTGCCTCAAGACCATTCCCGTGCCAACGACGCCAAGGGGACGACTCGTGCTGGTCGTGCCAGTAGACTTGAACGTGCCTTAAGATCGACACCGTGCCTCCTAAGGATCAAGCCGACTTAACCAACTTGCTTTACGGCCCTTCCTGACTTAACTCGAGATGAGGTCGCATTTATGCCGCAGCACGCATCCTTGCTATAGTCAACTCTTAGGATCTAGAATGATGTTACAACCGTGCACACCCTAACCCGTGTCGATTCAAGGTTAGCGCTTGCTATAAGCGTAACTTGATAACCTAACTCGTAACCTGCTAGTACTCGACGCAATCCAAAGGCATACACATGGATAGTCGCTCTTATGCCGACACATCCATATGAGTGGTCACTAGCAATGTCAAGCTATCCTGGATCTTTTTGCATACGGTGACCATTCACGTGGCGAGGTACGAGCTCCCACCGAATGACCCGCAGCCTATATTGTAAGGGTTCACTTCAATCGAGTTGTACCGTCGATAAAGGCTGTACAATATCTGCAATTCCTCCTAGGCCGACACGAACCCGACGCCCCGGGATCGCTCGAGGAATTTTGCCCTTGCGCACAAGTTGTCCAATGACCATGCAAGACTCAACTCGATCTATCAAGTTCTTCCTTAATCATGACCATGCTTTCCATCTTTCTATCGAGACTCCCAAGTAGCGGGACCGATCTCGCGTGATTCCTTATCGAGACTCCCAAGTAGCGGGACCGATCTCATGAACATCCTTATCGAGACTTATCGAGGCACCCAAGTAGCAGGACCGATCTCGTGTGCTTCCTTATCGAGACTTATCGAGACTCCCAAGTAGCGGGACCGATCTTGTGAATGAGACTTATCGAGACTCCCAAGTAGCGGGACCGATCTCGTGTGCTTCCTTATCAAGACTTATCGAGACTCCCAAGTAGCAGGACCGATCTCGTGTGCTTCCTTATCAAGACTTATCGAGACTCCCAAGTAGCGGGACCGATCTCCTGAACAAGACTTATCGAGACTCCCAAGTAGCGGGACCGATCTCGTGTGCTTCCTTGTCGAGACTTATCGAGACTCCCAAGTAGCGGGACCGATCTTGTGAACGAGACTTATCGAGACTCCCAAGTAGCAGGACCGATCTCGACGACAACCAGTCGTGTGGACTTCCTTTGTCCGTGGCATGCTTTTCACTAAACCCACCGTGGCTCGTGCCTTAGACAGACCTTATTCTCTAGGTGCCGCTATCGCTCAAGTCACATACTTTATGTAGCGTCCCTTTCCGAAAGTTTTTGAAATATTTTTTTATTATTTATTTGATTTAAATGGTAATTTTTAGATTTTTATATATAAATATTTAGTTAATTATTACGGTAGATGACTTTAGCCATGGTTGAGAATTTGAGTACAAGGTGACTAGGTGTCACTCCCTGTTCCCAGAATACATATTTTTATACATGTACTGCTTAAAGGTATTTGTTTAATAATTATCATGCATTGTTCTATATTTAAATTCATTTAAATTCACGCTAATTAATTTTCTGCATTTTACTTTCTGCTTTTATACTCTGCTTTAGCTTTGCTTTAGGTTCGGCCTAGGTTGGTTTATTTTCGGATTTATGTTGGTTCATCATGAACCGAACCCAACACCCCCATTTAAGCCCCATCTCCTTTCTCTCTCTTCATTACTTCTTCTCATTACTCTTCTTCTTCTTCATAACTCTCTCCACCTACCAAACCCATAGGCAAGTACATCTTGCTTCCACATGAGAACCCATTTTTATGGTTCATTTATCTTCCTCTCGTGATTCTAAGAGAGTTTAGAACTTAGCATTTTGCATTTTGAAGTCTTATTTTTCGTAGATCTAGAAATGACTATTTTTTGGATTTTATGGGTTTCGATCTATCAAACTTTCTTATTTCCTAGTTTTGTTCGTTCCAGATTGTCGAGGTTGTGTTATATGTCATTATGACCCATGGAAGTTCCATTGTCTGCTTGGAAATGAAGATTCCATGGAATTTGGAGTTCGGGAGGAGTTTTACGCCCACGTTATACGTGTCCGCGTAGTACCGAACTTTACGTCCACGTTATACGTGTCCGCGTAGTGCTGAGCTTTACGCCCACGATCACTCGTGTCAGTGTGAATCTGTTTTACGCAAGTCTCCTTGACTTGGCGTGTTCTTTTACGCGTACTCATTCATGCGTAAAACTTGACTTTTTATGCGTGCAACTTTTACGCATGGCTCGCCCCTTTACGCATGTAATCTTTTACGCGTACAGTGTTCCATTCGTAAAACTCTAATTTTTACGCGTACAAGTCTTACGCGTAACCCTATTCTTTATGCGTAGCACTTTTTTACGCGTACTCCTTGGCTCGGCGTAAAACGAGTTTTTACGTGCAACTTGTTCCTTCATTTTAGCATACTTCCTTTACGCGTATTCATCCATGCGTACACTTTGACCCTTACTCGTACGAGTCTATGCGTAACGTTACTTTTTACGCGTACTTTCTTTTTACGCGCGTATTTGCCTTAGCGTAAAGCTTGGCGTAACCCGATGGCCTTAGCGTAAAACTTTGGCATAGACTAATCATGGTATAAATTAACCTTGGCGTAATCTAACTTTGGTATTCCTATTGCTCTATAATTTATTCACTTTATGCTGGCATAATAATTCTCCTATTATATCCTTACGCCTTTTGGCATGAACTCGATAATCTTGCATGTTAATATTTTAATACATATGGTTGTGTAGAACGTGCCCTGTGTCTTGATTGGTTTATGGATACCCAGTATGACTGGAATTAAACCCTGAGAGTTATAGACTCGACCCCACTGAATACTAGTTGACTTTCATGCTTTGACACCATTGATAATGATTGTGACCTTGACTAATAATTGATCATGCGTTCCTAGTTGGAACTAAGAGACTGGCTAGTCGTCTTATTGAATTGAATGAATGAGACACGTTCATATTAAACTATGAACTATTGCAATCGATTGGCCGATCCTGAATATTGACATACAGGCATGTGCAGGCTTCAATTTATTTTTCTACAAAAGCAGCATGTGTACTTTATGGTCAAGGCATGATTATTCCGTGGTTAGTTTTGATTATTGCATTACGCTATGCAAGACCTATAACCTAACCGCATGGGTATCGTTGTAGAGTGTGCATATCGTACCCCGTACAAAGGTACTCATTTTGAATGACCATGATCTACGGCATGGAATTTCACTTAACGTAGAGGCTACTAAGTTAAATAAAATAATGATTGCATGGAGAGAATGGATTCCCGAGTTCTTATATGGCAGCCCTCTTTGGGACTATTAGTGCCCGACAGGCCGGCTTGGTTCCCACAGATACTACAAATCTGCCACACGGGCAGGGAGCGGTATCTGCTTATATTATATTATTTATTGTATATTGATGACGGGCGTCCCGCTGGGACTCGTCTAATGTCACGACCCGCACAACTCACTCACTCACAACACTCACATATATCACTCATGACACCACACTCATAGGCTCTCACCTAGGCTTAGATATAGGCTAACCTACAGGCACACACAATACATATATAGGCTCACATACACACACACACCTAGGCTCACAACACCCACACAAATGGCTCACAAGTGGACTGATTTTGGGTGTATCAAAGGGGATTAGATGGACTAATATTGGACAGCCATGTGGGTGGTTATTGGACTGATATTGGACTATCTTTGGACAACCAATAAATGGACTGTTATGGGGTGGTAAAGGACAGCCAACATGGGACAGCAATGGAGGTTGAATGGACTGTTTAGTGGGGTTTTATTGGACTAAAATTGGACTATCTCATGTGGCTAAACTGGACAGCCATGGTGATGGTTTACATGGACTGTTTTAGAGTGGTGTATGGGGCTGAAATGGGAGCAAGGGGACTGTCATTTGTGGTGTTAAGGACTAAAATTTGGGAGGCTAATGGACTGATATATGGGCTTGTTTAGTGACAGGTATTGGGACTATCAAAGGGCTGTTAGAGGGGTGTAAATGGGACTGGAATTGGGACAGCATAGGGGTTAACATGGACAGCCATCTAGGACTGAATTTGAGGGTGTTTAGGACTGGTTTAGACATGTCATGGGGCTGTACTTGGGGTGCAAATATTGGACTGACATGGGCTGAAGTTTGAGGGACTAATGACAGCCATATGGGACTGCCATAGATGGGTTTTAGGACTGGTTTAGAGTTGGTTTGAAGGGACTGCTATTAGGACAGAAATGAGGGGCTAACATGGACAGTAAACTGGATGGCAAAGGGGGTTAAGGAGGCTGTCATTGACAGCATATAGCTGCTGTTATGAGCAGTTGGTTATGGGTGTTCCCTCCCCCTTCAACACCACTCTCCACTTCCCCTCTCTAACTCCACACTTAATCCCTCTCTAACATTCACTCAAACACCACTACACCACACACTATTTCCCCTTCTATACTAACACAAACACACACCAATCTCCTCCCTTGGCCGAACCTACATCCCCATCATGAACACAAAATTACACACACACACACACACCATAATATATATACATATATATATAAGCCAAGATATATATACATATATATATAGAGAGAATAACATATATCTAACCCATATATATATATATACAATATATAGATAACTAGAATATGATACACTATGATACCAAAAGAACAAAATCTCTAAACAACATAAAAACTGAGATTAAAACTCTAATAAATCATTTAAACAATATATGATAAAATATATGTGTCCAATAGAGAATTTTTCTACTAGGACACAATACCACAACACAAGGACACTCCTATGACCTCCAAATGGACACGAAATGAACACAAATGGAGATACAACCATGGGGGTCATTCCTACGAGTTCAAAATATTCCTATATGCATGTAGGGGTGGTTTAGAGGAGAGATTATACCTTCCGGGAGAGAGATTCAAAGGAAAAGCCTTCCGACACGGCACCAAAACGAAATGGCCTCCAAATGGACTCGAACCAAAGCCAAATTCTCCCAAACTTGGCTAGCACCCTCTATCCATGAAGTAGAGGAGAAATGAAGAAGATTTGGTGGAAGAAATGATGGATTTGGAGATGAAATCAATGGAGGTGGCTCTCAAATTTGGGGAAGAACAAGAGAGAGAAAATTTGGGGGAAAAATGAAATGAGAAGAGGCTCATCCCTCCTCCTATTGTGGCCGGCCCTAATGGCTTGGTATCCCCCTTTCTAGAATGCCTAAAATACCCCCCTCTCATCTATTAGTTAATATATTGGGAAAAGGGTTTAAGTCGAGGTCAAATTAGTCATTCTAAAACTCTAATCTAACTAAACCTACCATAAAATAATTAGTCTAACCACTAACTAAAATAAATATCATGTGGGCCATACCTAACTAATGTGTGGGTCCTACTAGAGTCAAAACTACCCCGGGTCCCCCTTTCAAGTCGGATTGAGCTGAAATTCGAACCGACTAAAATAACCCCAAAATAATATTATAAATAAATAAATAATTTCAAAAATATTCTAAAATAAAAAATGACAAAAATACGCCTATTTCTGAAAACTGGGGGTGACAAATCTATCCACCTGAAAAAAATTTCGTCCTCGAAATTAAAACCAAACACTAGTACATTATCAAAATCACAAGTCATGACTTAAATTTAAAATGATTTAAAATCTCAAAAATCAATGCATGAATTTAAATAACTAAAATTATAAAATTTAAATTACTCTCAAATAGATGCTATAAGTCTATCCACCTTAAAAGAATCATCCTCAAAAATTAAAATAAGGTAAACACAGAAAATCATGCAAATTGATAATCGTATGCGTCTGTCCAATCATCATGATACTCAGAATCTCCGTCATGTCAGTGAGCAAGGCTACGATAATCACAGAGTCCTCAACTACGGTACATACCTCTAGAATTATGGTATTTAAAATTTTTGCATTGCCGCATGTGTAAAACCCCAAAATTTTCTAATTATTTTAGTATTTTAAAAAAAATATATTTTTGATATCATTAGGAATTAATGTGGTAATTGGTGTATTCGTAATTATAGATATATAGTATACGTATGAGTGTGCTAGATATATTTTTTCTATTGTTAATAAATATAGTTTTCAATTATTAAAAACCATTTTGTTACGTATTAATAATTTATAGGATTTTTAGATTTTATTCATATATATATATATATATATATATATATATATATATATATATATATATATATATATATATATATATATATATATATATATATATATATATATATGATTGGTAAAAAAGAAAAGAAGAATTAATGGTGGGCGGCCACCATTATATATATATATATATATATATATATATATATATATATATATATATATATATATATATATATATATAGTTTTGATTGGTAAAATATATATATATATATTTTACCAATCAAAACTATATATATATATATATATATATATATATATATATATATATATATATATATATATATATATATATATATATATATATATATATATGATTGGTAAAAAAGAAAAGAAGAATTAATGGTGGACGGCCACACCCAGGTGGGAGGGGGCGGGCCAGCCTCAGTGGACAGCAGTCCATTGTATTAGTTAGTAAAAAGAAAAAAGAAAAGAAGGAAGAGGGGACCAGCCCACGTGGAGGGGTGGGGGGGTCCACCTCAACCCAAAGCCCCCAAGTATCGAGAGCAGCAGCAGCAGCTGCATCCTTGGGAATCCGAACCCAAACAATCCTAAGCAAACCCGAGCAATAGTTGTAATAGTAAACCCAATACTATTAGGTTATGGCACAACTTAGTATAAATATAACTTTTTCCTCAAACATCGAAACCCTAAACTTCCAAAACGAAAGTTGAGGCTGATTATACCCTCTTCAACTACGAATTCGTTTCACCAGCGACGGAGCTTTGTGCGCGACGAACGGAGCATCGGAAGTCAGCCCCGCGTCACCTACGGAGCAGTTTTCGTACTCAAGGTACCAAACTTCCCCGTTTGATATCTCTCTCGATTCTAGTCCGTTTTTCGATCTGTAAATTCGTGTAGAAAGCCCTCATGACCCTCTTCAAGATCCCCCAGGTGGATTTTGACATGACCATC
Source organism: Iris pallida (assembly GCA_029216955.1). NCBI lineage: Eukaryota > Viridiplantae > Streptophyta > Magnoliopsida > Asparagales > Iridaceae > Iris > Iris pallida. The sequence continues at coordinate 2,308,592 of JANAVB010035817.1, forward strand.
CAACTTGCTCGAAAAATCGAGACGAAGTTGGAGAAAAACCCACTTTTCTGATTATTAAAAACTGTTTCGAAATGCCAACTTGTTGGCCACTTTTCTCGCTGTCCATTAAACTTTCGTAAAAAATAATTGAACACATGTGAAGACAACATAACCGAGATCACAACGCATCTTCTGGATCGTTGTTTCGATTAGCGTGTAAGAAATAAACTGATGTTAAAGTTGGGCGAAAAACTGTTTTCTAAAGTGTTAAATTTAGAATTTTGTCCGATACGACGTACGTCCCGACAAACCGGACGATGTGGTCATGCGCTATACGCATCGAAAGGCGCGTATGGATGTTACCGTGGGAACTGACGGAACTCAGTTTCGTCGCGTGTGCGCGACGAAATCAACGCGTATCCGTCGAAATACCCCCGTATCGACGTTTTGCAAACTTGTCCATAAATTCGTGTACATTCGTCGGATCGAGAAGAAACTTGCGCCAACAGGTCCGGATCGAAATTCTGGTCCTGCATGCCAAGTTTGGTTCGATTATGAGAAGGTCGAATCGGAACCCAATTTTGGCAGGCCCGCGACCCACTCAAACGGGCGATTTTGTACACGGCTCCTCGGAATCCAAAACTGGACATACCATTGAGTTCCTCACTTCAAACTGAAATCATAGACATGTAGTTTAACGACTTTAGAGACCGTAGACTTTGGCACACGTTTCGGTGCAAAGCGGGTCCAACGGCGGACATCGTTTTGACCCAAAATTACGATTTTGCCCCTGTTCCAGAATTTGACTTTTGGACAGGCGTTTCCTAGGTATATCTTCTTCACCGAGATCATTTTTGATGTTTATGTCAGCATTTGGAGTCATCTGTGATTTGTGAGTTTTGGTGCTGACACTTGCTACTTTTGGACTTGCCACTTTGCACCGCCAGGCAAGATACCTTGCCACCATACTCTGTGATTATTATATTCTTATTTTCAGTTGTTATTTTTAGTATTGTTTCATGATATTTAAATCGTGCGTCCAAGTCACACTTGGGTGCAAGCGACTCTATCGGTCATTTTTCTTGCTTTATTTATTCTCTTGCATTGACTTAGTTTATTGACCACCCACTGATGTTGAGGTATTGGTATATCTCATATGGCCTTGACACTTGTTGTATCACGTGATGTGTGTCACATATAGGACACGTTTCTGCGCAGTTGGCGGGCCACCGATGCGTATGGAGCGTGCGACGGATATGAGTAACTGCCAATAGTATTGCATGATTAGAAGACTTGGCGGTTATTAGAGGTTCATATCAGTCATGGAGATGATGATACTAGGCATTGGTTGGGGAGAACAATACCTGACGTATGGGCTTCTTTACACTTCCATGATTACCTATGCGCTCCACCGGAGACGCAGGCTCCAGGTGCCCTCTGACGTTTCCCAGAGCGTTATGGACGTAGCCCTTCACATGGTGCCCTCTGACGTTTCCCAAGCGTTATGGAGATAGGCCCCTGGTACCCTCTATGGGAACTATGCCGATCCTATTTTCAGCCAGGGTTCATGCGTCGAAGGATTGTATCTCAACTGCATATTCACAGTAGAATGGTCAGGAACCCGGTTGCATGCATACCTTTCTCTCTTATTATTATCACAGTTTATATGGCATGGTGTTTTCTTGTATCTTGCTATGTCCCCTGAGGACCTGGTTATCTCTCCAGGTTTAGACGATATTCCACAGGAGTACGGAGCGGCATTGGAGCTATCTTACATTGATGACGAGACAGTCACTACTGATTTCTAGTCTATTCCATATTTGAGACAGTTATAGACATTATTTTACATCTCTTTTCTTTCTATTTTGCGGAGGTCGGACTCCGATCTTGTAAGACTATTTTTTATAGCTGTTTGGAGTGAGTATGTTCACCCGGCTATCTTTTGATACTCTGCTTTATTCATTTGGACTTATTTATCTTCTGTGTTGAGCTGTGATGAGATTAGATATGTTATTCTAGCCTGTGATTATTTATTTATAGCTTATGTGCATATACGAGGATTCTATATATTGGAGTATTCTTTGTATATATGCAGCTGGCATGTTCACGTACTTGGTCCTATGTATTATGGGACTAGGGCGTTACATGTTTTTGTGGTGGCCCATGCAGGTCAGATTTAATATTGTTGGGTTACATGACTGTGCCCAACAAGCCTGCATATAGGAATAGGAATATCTCATCCAGAACTACTACTATCCCTTGACTTCCAATCTTTTCGAAACTTCCTTGATTATTCGATTTACTTCATATCTAATCTTTCCTAATATCAACTTATCTTCCTCGTGCCAACAGTATGAATCTACGTAGCGGACGCACTTCTGCCTTGGCCCTCACATCTAGCGAGGAGACTACTTCGGAGGGACAGAATCCTCCCATGACTCCAGCGACACCCTACCAGCCAGAACTGTTGCAGCCTACTACGACACCGACAACGGAGTACCCCGAGGTCACAGCACCCCCAGGCAGTCAGGCTGGACAGACTACTACCATACCACCGGGAGGGAATGTACCACTACCACCACCACCACCATTTCCTCAGCAGTTTCCCCCACAGTCGGGACCTCAGATGCCTCTACCACCGACTGATGGGAGTCCTACTACTCAGTTTATGTATACCATGATGCAGGCTCAGTGGCAGAAGACTGAGCTGATGAGACACACGATGATGGCAGCTATGGCTAGACCTCCACCACTACCTCCAGCACCAGTACCAGCACTGGCTCTGCATCCCTATGAAGGCTCTATCAAGAATTTTACAGATATGAACCCCAAGGCCTTTAGAGGGACGGAGAAGCCATTAGAGGTGTCACAGTGGCTTATTAGTACCGAGAAGCTACTGAAGGCATCCCAGTTGCCAGCTCAAGATTGGATGACAGCAGTGGACTTACTGTTAGAAGACAATGTTCACCACTAGTAGAAGGCGGAAGAGAGACGATTAGGCATTGGGATCACTTGGAAGCAGTTCTATGATGCATTTTATGAGAGATTCTTCCCTATTCATGTTCGAGATGGTCTCTACGACCAGTTCCTCCATCTGAAGCAAGAGAATATGACAGTTGATGAGTATGACTCGGAATTTAATTGCCTGAGTCAATTTGGTACGGGATTGATTCCAACAGAGTTAGAGAAGGCAAGGAGATTTCACCAGGGGCTTGCACCAGAGCTCAAGTCTTATACGACTACTCAGTCTCGAGTCTTCCATTCAGCTATCTTGGAAGAAGCTCGTGCTCAGGAGATTCTTCGCAAGGAACAGCAGCAGACATCGAGGCGCCATACTCCAGCAGTTACACCAGCCCGAGCTACTCAGAGTGGACCTATCAGGAGGACCACATGACAGTTCCAGCAGAGGCCCTCACCTTATCAGAAGCTTGTTTGCCATTACTGCGGTAAAGGACATATCCAGAACGACTGCAGGACTCGCCTTGGATTATGCTTGAGATATGGATCTAATCAGCATATGCTCAAGGATTGTCCGGAGCAACATGCAATAGTACAAGCTCGGCAAAATCCGAGGCCCACAGCCCCAGCTCTCCCAGCACCACGGCCTATAGCAGGAGCACCTCGTCCACCATTGCCTCCCCAATGCACACAGTACAACAAGGCCAGAGCTCAGGGCCCGGGACAGAACTATGGGCAGGCATTCTCACTTGCTGTTGAGGATATAGAGACAGAGGCGAAAGTTATAGCAGGTATGGTTCTAGTTGCATCTTTTTCTGCTATTACATTATTTGATACTGGAGCCACTCATTCATTCATAGCCACTAGTTTTGCCACTAGACACAGCATTCCCATCACACCCTTAGCTAAGAATGTTAAAATCCTCACCGGAGGAGGAGTTTTACCTGTTAGTGGTGTTTGTAGACTTTGTCCTGTAGTGATAAATGGTAGAGAGATGGTGGCACGACTTCTTGTATTCCTTATACCGACATTGGATGTGGTTCTTGGGATGAACTGGTTGAGCCAGCATTTCGCTCTCATAGACTGCCATAGGAGCAGTATTATCTTTAGACCACCGAATGCGGCAGAGTTTGAGTTCACCAAAGAAGACGGAGATAGTTGTGATGCACCCACATCGGGAACACATATGATGATGCATGACACCCCACAATACCCTATTATTACCGAGTTCGAGGATGTATTCTCCGAGGAATTGCCAGGACTACCACCTGACCGAGATATTGAGTTTTCTATTGAGCTTATTCCCGGAGCCGAGCCTATTTCATCTCGAGTATATCGTCTGGCACCAAAGGAGTTGGAAGAGATGAAGACGCAGATTGATGACTTACTAGAGAAGGGATTTATTCGTGCCAGTGCGTCACCATGGGGAGCACCCGTTCTTTTTGTGCCTAAAAAAGACGGGACAGTACGCATGTGCATTAACTACAGAGCGTTGAATGCGGTGACGGTGAAGAACAAGTATCCCTTGCCGCGTATAGACGATCTATTTGATCAGCTTAGTGGAGCAAAAGTATTCTCCAAGATTGACCTACGATCGGGCTATCACCAATTGAAGGTTCGGAAGGAAGACATTGCAAAGACGGCTTTTCGATCGAGGTATGGACACTACGAGTTCTTGGTCATGCCTTTCGGTTTGACCAATGCTCCCGCAGTTTTCATGAATTTAATGAACAAGATCTTTCACCAATACTTGGACAAATTTGTAGTAGTCTTTATAGACGATATCTTGATCTACTCCAAGAGTCAAGAGGAGCATGAGCAGCATCTACGGATAGTTTTGGGAACATTGAGGAACGAGAGACTCTTTGCGAAGCTTAGCAAGTGTGATTTCTTTCTCAAGGAAGTATCATTCCTTGGTCATATTGTTACGGGTGATGGCATATCAGTAGACCCAGAGAAGATCACAACAGTCAAATCATGGCCCGCTCCCACAACAGCTTCCGAGGTGAGAAGTTTTCTCGGACTTGCGGGTTACTACCGACGGTTCGTGGAAGATTTCTCTCGAATAGCGGGACCTATGACTCGATTGACTTGCAAGGATCAGGAGTTTATAAGGACAGACGAGTGTCAAGCCGCTTTTGACGAGTTGAAGAAGCGATTGATCACAACGCCGATCTTGACACTACCATCGGGCCCAGGAGGATTTGTGATCTACAGCGACGCATCCGGGAAGGGATTAGGATGTGTATTGATGCAGCATGGTCGTGTAGTAGCATATGCATCACGACAGTTGAGAGTGCATGAGAAGAATTATCCGACCCATGATCTAGAGCTCGCAGCGGTTATCTTTGCTTTGAAGCTATGGAGATACTACTTGTATGACGAGAAGGTTGATATCTACACTGATCATAAGAGCCTCAAGTATGTGTTCACACAAAAGGAGTTGAATATGCGACAGCGACGTTGGTCGGAGTTGATGAAGGATTATGAGATCGAGCTTCATTATCATCCGGGCAAGGCTAATGTCGTGGCAGACGCATTAAGCCGTAAGCCAATGGCTCACTTTTTGACTACACAGAAGAAATTAATTAGAGACTTGGAGCAGCTTGGTATTGAGGTAGTATTACCGGGAGCAGATGGCGTATTAGCCAACCTCCAGGTCCAATCATCATTGGTAGAGCGCATCAAGGCAGCATTGCCCAATGATGCTAGATTTCGACGGCTCAAGGAGAGGACTGAAGCAGAGGAGCAGACAGGATTGAGGATCCACACCGATAGGACATTGCGATGTGGTGATCGCATTTATGTTCCCAATGGAGAGCTACGACAGGAGCTGATGGCAGAGGCTCACAGTTTGACTTACTCTATTCATCCCGGAGGGACCAAGATGTATCGTGATTCACGACAGTATTATTGGTGGCATGGAATGAAGCGAGAGATGGCTCGTTCGTTGCCAAGTGCTTGGTATGTCAACAAGTGAAGGCGGAGCACCAGAGGACGGCCGGGTTATTGCAGCCGCTACCCATTCCCGAGTGGAAGTGGGAGCACATTACTATGGATTTCGTCACGGGTTTTCCTCGGAGTCCTAGAGGACGTGACGCAGTGTGGGTGATTGTTGATAGACTTACAAAGTCAGCCCATTTCTTACCTTTTAGAGTGGGCCAGTCGACAGAGGTATTGGCAGAGATATATATGGAGTAGATTGTGAGATTGCACGGTGTGCCTGTTTGTATTGTGTCAGACCGTGACTCAAGATTTACCTCACATTTTTGGAGGAGCATGCAAGAGAGTTTGGGCACCCGATTGAAGTTTAGCACATCGTATCATCCGCAGACAGACGGCCAGTCGGAGCGTACCATTCAGACGCTAGAGGATATGTTGAGAGCGTGTATGCTTGATTTTGGCGGTTCGTGGGAGGACCATCTTCATCTTGTTGAGTTTTCCTACAACAATAGCTATCAAGCGAGCATTCAAATGGCTCCGTTTGAAGCATTGTATGGTAGGAAGTGTCGGTCTCTTGTTTGTTAGAGCGACATAGGAGAGCGACAACTATTGGGTCCCGAGTTGGTCTTGAGCACAGTGGAGACAGTGAAGAAGATTCAGGACCACCTGCGAGCAGCGCAGGATCGTCAGAAGCAGTGGGCAGATAATCGTCGTCGACCCTTGGAGTTCAAAGAGGGTGACCATGTGTTCTTGAAGATATCCCCCACTAGAGGCACGATTCGATTCGGAGGACGTGGCAAGTTGAGTCCAAGGTACATCGGCCCTTTCGATGTCTTGGAACGTGTTGGAGAGGTTGCCTACAGATTGGCATTGCCACCGTCGCTAGGGGGAGTGCATGACGTATTCCATGTATCTCAATTGAGGAGGTACGTGGCGGACATCAATCATGTGCTTGACCACTCCGAGATCGCAGTTGGACCGAGCTTGTCGTAAGAAGAGCAACCAGTAGGTATCCTCGATCGCCGAGTGAAGATGTTGCGGAACCAATCTATTCTATTGGTTCGCGTGGCATGGAAGCACCACTCGCCAGGAGAGTCTACTTGGGAGCGCGAGGACGACATCCGAAACCGCTACCCACAAAGGTATGTCTTGCATTTATAATTTCATGCATTGCATTGATCCCCCGACCTTAGTTTAATTTCGAGGACGAAATTTTCTTTAAGTTGGGTAGGATGTAAAACCCCAAAATTTTCTAATTATTTTAGTATTTAAAAAAATATATTTTTGATATCATTAGGAATTAATGTGGTAATTGGCGTATTCGTAATTATAGATATATAGTATATGTATGAGTGTGCTAGATATATTTTTTCTATTGTTAATAAATATAGTTTTCAATTATTAAAAACCATTTTGTTACGTATTAATAATTTATAGGATTTTTAGATTTTATTCATATATATATATATATATATATATATATATATATATATATATATATATATATATATATATATATATATATATATATATATATATATATATATATATAACTATACATATAGTTATGATTGGTAAAAAAAGAAGAATTAATGGTGGGCGGCCACACCCAGGTGGGAGGGGGCGGGCCAGCCTCAGTGGACAGCAGTCCATTGTATTAGTTAGTAAAAAAAAAATAATAGAAGGAAGAGGGGACCAGCCCACGTGGGGGGGGTCCACTTCAACACAAAGCCCCCAAGTGTCGAGAGCAGCAGCAGCAGCTGCATCCTTGGGAATCCGAACCCAAACAATCCTAAGCAAACCCGAGCAATAGTTGTAATAGTAAACCCAATAGTATTAGGTTATGGCATAACTTAGTATAAATATAGCTTTTTCCTCAAACATCGAAACCCTAAACTTCCAAAACGAAAGTTGAGGCTGATTATACCCTCTTCAACTACGAATTCGTTTCACCAGCGATGGAGCTTTGTGCGCGACGAACGGAGCATCGGAAGTCAGCCCCGCGTCACCCACGGAGCAGTTTTTTCACTCAAGGTACCAAACTTTCCCGTTTGATATCTCTCTCGATTCTAGTCCGTTTTTTGATCTGTAAATTCGTGTAGAAAGCCCTCATGATCCTCTTCAAGATCTCCCAGGTGGATTTTGACATGACCATCCAACTTGCTCGAAAAATCGAGACAAAGTTTGGAGAAAAATCCACTTTTCTGATTATTAAAAACTGTTTCGAAACGCCAACTTGTCGGCCACTTTTCTCGCTGTCCATTAAACTTTCGTAAAAACTAATTGAACTCATGTGAAGACAACATAACCGAGATCACAACGCATCTTCTGGATCGTTGTTTCGATTAGCGTGTAAGAAATAAACTGATGTTAAAGTTGGGCGAAAAACTGTTTTCTAAAGTGTTAAATTTAGAATTTTGTCCGATACGACGTACGTCCCGACAAACCGGATGACGTGGTCGTGCGCTATACGCATCGAAAGGCGCGTATGGACGTTACCGACGTGTGGGAACTGACGGAACTCAGTTTCGTCGCGTGTGCGCGACGAAATCAACGCGTATCCGTCGAAATACCCCCGTATAGGCGTTTTGTAAACTTGTCCATAAATTCGTGTACATTCGTCGGATCGAGACGAAACTTGCGCCAATAGGTCCGTATCGAAATTCTGGTCCTGCATGCCAAGTTTGGTTCGATTCTGAGAAGGTCGAATCGGAACCCAATTTTGGCGGGCCCGCGACCCACTCAAACGGACGATTTTGTACACGGCTCCTCGGAATCCAAAACTGGAAATACCGTTGAGTTCCTCTCCTTAAACTGAAATCGTAGACATGTAGTTTGATGACTTTAGAGACCGTAGACTTTGGCATGCGTTTCGGTGCAAAGCGGGTCCAACGGCGGACATCGTTTTGACCCGAAATTACGATTTTGCCCCTGTTCCAGAATTTGACTTTTGGACAGGCCTTTCCTAGGTATATCTTCTTCACCGAGATCATTTTTGATGTTTATTTCAACATTTGGAGTTATCTGTGATTTGTGAGTTTTGGTGCTGACACTTGCTACTTTTGGACTTGCCACTTTGCACCGCCAGGCAAGATACCTTGCCACCCTACTCTGTGATTATTATATTCTTATTTCCAGTTGTTATTTTTAGCATTGTTTTGTGATATTTAAACTGTGCGTCCAAGTCACACTTGGGTGCAAGCGACTCTATCGGTCGTTTTTTTTGCTTTATTTATTCTCTTGTATTGACTTAGTTTATTGACCACCCACTGATGTTGAGGTATTGGTATATCTCATATGGCCTTGACACTTGTTGTATCACGTGATGTGTGTCACATATAGGATACATTTTCGTGCAGTTGGCTGGCCACCGATGCGTATGGAGCGTGCGACGGATATGAGTAACTGCCAATAGTATTGCATGATTAGAAGACTTGGCGGTTATTAGAGGTTCATATCAGTCATGGAGATGATGATACTAGGCATTGGATGGGGAGAACAATACCTGACGTATGGGCTTCTTTACACTTCCTTGATTACCTGTGCGCTCCACCGGAGACGCAGGCTCCAGGTGCCCTCTGACGTTTCCCAGAGCGTTATGGACGTAGCCCTTCACATAGTGCCCTCTGACGTTTTCCGAGCGTTATGGACGTAGGCCCCTGGTACCCTCTATGGGAACTATGTCGATCCTATTTTTAGCCAGGGTTCATGCGTCGAACGATTGTATCTCAACTGCATATTCACAGTAGAATGGTCAGGAACCCGGTTGCATGCATACCTTTCTCTCTTATTATTATCACAGTTTATATGGCATGGTGTTTTCTTGTATCTTGCTATGTCCCCTGAGGACCTGGTTATCTCTCCAGGTTTAGACGATATTCTACAGGAGTACGGAGCGGCATTGGAGCTATCTTATATTGATGACGAGACAGTCACTACTGATTTCTAGTCTATTCCATATTTGAGACAGTTGTAGATATTATTTTACATCTCTTTTCTTTCTATTTTGCGGAGGTCGAACTCCGATCTTGTGAGACTATTTTTCATAGCTGTTTGGAGTGAGTATGTTCACCCGGCTATCTTTTGATACTCTGCTTTATTCATTTGGACTTATTTATCTTCTGTGTTGAGCTGTGATGAGATTAGATATGTTATTCTGGCCTGTGATTGTTTATTTATAGCTTATGTGCATATACGAGGATTCTATATATTGGAGTATTCTTCGTATATGTGCAGCTGGCATGTTCACGTACTTGGTCCTATGTATTATGGGACTGGGGCGTTACAGCATGCTTGGCAGCGAAAACCTTAAATTCCTACACCCGAGAAATACGTCCATAGTCCGACTATATGTCCTCACTCTGCCTGCTAGCATGACCCTAGAGAATTCTAAGTCTCATAATCGAGGCGACCTAGCCCATACGACTTATCTCAGAAGGAAATCACATCACAAGAATAAAATTTCATCACACGATCAAGGAACAGATGGAATCGAATTTCAAAACAGTTTATAAGGAGACAAATACGGAAATGAGATCGAAGATTGGAACCTGCACTCTACCACGCCAGATAATATAGGTTCCTGAACTTAACTTGGCTAAATCCGTGAGATATTTCCAAACAATTTGCAAAATAAAAGATAAGATGTTAGTCAAAATGCTTAAGGAGTGGTCCAGGTAGAATTTGAGAAACATATTTAACTATGATGCCGTTATCTGAAGTCATACCTCGCCAGTATTTCTCTGGATACAAACTCCCGATTCCGTAATACAAGGATAAATATACTTTTCGAACTTTTCTTGCATCAATCCATGAGGCACTTTCAACAATTATCAGAAAGGACAAGAAGAATTTTCTAAGAGGTTAGTGAAGAAGAGTTTAGTCAAATCATAAGAAAGACGGAATACAAAACAATCATGTTGAAAAAATCCTACTTGTGGCTGTAGATAGACAGAGTTAACCAAGACGAGGAAGAATGATGATCAGAATTTGTTCTTGCTCATCCGGTCATAACGAAGTGATCCGATTTAAGATATAATCTGATAACCATATACGTCTTCCTGAAATTATGTTACCAGAATTTTTGCCACGCCAATAAGCATAGCTGTAATAAACGATAGAGTCCATAACTAAGGTATGCACCCTAAAGTCATGTCATCTGGAATTCTTACCACGCCAACCGGTATGGCTGTAAGAAAATCCAAATTCTATAACTAGGATAAGCATATCTAAAATCAGGCTCTATGACCTTGTCATGCTAGCTTGTATGGCTGCGATAAATTCTAAACTCCATAAATAAAGCAGACATTTACCTTATTAGGATATACCTTAATTTAATCCACCAAATTTATCACGATGTAAGATCAAGGTCAACAACGAACATCAGGAATCAAAATCAACAACAAATCAAGGAAGTGTAAATGGAGGCAAGTGGGAATAGACTCAAGAGTTTTTGAAGTAAGATTCTCAGGGGTTATCCCTGGAATCTATCAAGAGTTCCTAACTGTGATTGAGCAACTCCTACCATAACCTAGAACATATATCCTAATAGCAGGCTCGTAGCAGCGCTCTAAGTCGAGCACCACTACGAAATCGCACTAGTTGCGACTCTGACCTGCATGGGCCACCACAAAAATGTGTTACGATCCGCACAACTCACTCACTCACAACACTCACATATATCACTCATGACACCACACTCATAGGCTCTCACCTAGGCTTAGATATAGGCTAACCTATAGGCACACACAATACATATATAGGCTCACATACACACACACACCTAGGCTCACAACACCCACACAAATGGCTCACAAGTGGACTAATTTTGGGTGTATCAAAGGGGATTAGATGGGCTAATATTGGACAGCCATGTGGGTGGTTATTGGACTGTCTTTGGACAGCCAATAGATGGACTGTTATGGGGTGGTAAAGGACAGCCAACATGGGACATCAATGGGGGTTGAATGGACTGTTTAGTGGGGTTTTATTGGACTGAAATTGGACTGTCTCATGTGGCTAAACTGGACAGCCATGGTGATGGTTTACATGGAGTGTTTTAGAGTGGTGTATGGGGCTGAAATGGGAGCAAGGGGACTGTCATTTGTGGTGTTAAGGACTGAAATTTGGGAGGCTAATGGACTGATATATGGGCTTGTTTAGTGACAGGTTTTGGGACTATCAAAGGGCTGTTAGAGGGGCGTAAATGGGACTGGAATTGGGACAGCACAGGGGTTAACATGGACAGCCATCTAGGACTGAATTTGATGGTGTTTAGGACTGGTTTAGACATGTCATAGGGCTGTGCTTGGGGTACAAATATTGGACTGACATGGGCTGAAGTTAGAGGGACTAATGACAGCCATATGGGACTGCCATAGATGGGTTTTAGGACTGGTTTAGAGTTGGTTTGAAGGGACTGCTATTTGGACAGAAATGAGGGGCTAACATGGACAGTAAAGTGGATGGCAAAGGGGGTTAAGGAGGCTGTCATTGACAGCATATAGCTGCTGTTATGAGCAGTTGGTTATGGGTGTTCCCTCCCCCTTCAACACCACTCTCTACTCTCCACTTCCCCTATGTAACTCCACACTTAATCCCTCTCTAACATTCACTCAAACACCACTACACCACACACTATTTCTCCTTCTATACTAACACAAACACACACCAATCTCCTCCCTTGGCCGAACCTACATCCCCACCATGAACACAAAATTACACACACACACACCATAATATATATATATATATATATATATATATATATATATATATATATATATATATATATATATATATATATATATATATATATGTATATATATATATATAAGCCAAAATATATATACATATTTATATATATAGAGAATAACATATATCTAACCCATATATATATATACAATATATAGATAACTAGAATATGATACACTATGATACCAAAAGAACAAAATCTCTAAACAACATAAAAACTGAGATTAAAACTCTAATTAATCATTTAAACAATATATGATAAAATACATGTGTCCAATAGGGATTTTTCCCACTAGGACACAATACCACAACACAAGGACACTCCTATGACCTCCAAATGGACACGAAATAGACACAAATGAAGATACAACCATGGAGGTCATTCCTACAGGTTCAAAATATTCCTATATGCATGTAGGGATGGTTTAGAGGAGAGCTTATACCTTCCGGGAGAGAGATTCAAAAGAAAAGTCTTCCGACATGGCACCGAAATGAAATGGCCTCCAAATGGACTCGAACCAAAGCCAAATCCTCCCAAACTTGTCTAGCACCCTATATCCATGAAGTAGAGGAGAAATGAAGAAGATTTGGTGGAAGAAATGATGGATTTGGAGATGAAATCAATGGAGGTGGCTCTCAAATTTGGAGAAGAACAAGAGAGAGAAAAATTGGGGGAAAAATGAAATAAGAAGAGGCTCATCCCTCCTCCTATTGTGGCCGGCCCTAATGGCTTGGTATACCCCTTTCTAGAATGCCTAAAATACCCCCCCTCTCATCTATTAGTTAATATATTGGGAAAAGGGTTTAAGTCGAGGTCAAATTAGTCATTCTAAAACTCTAATCTAACTAAACCTACCATGAAATAATTAGTCTAACCACTAACTAAAATAAATATCATGTGGGCTATGCCTAACTAATGTGTGGGATCCTACTAGAGTCAAAACTACCCCGGGTTCCCGTTTCAAGTCGGATTGAGCTGAAATTCGAACCGACTCAAATAACCCCAAAATAATATTATAAATAAATAAATAATTTTAAAAATATTCTAAAATAAAAAAATGACAAAAATACTCCTATTTCTGAAAACTGGGGGTGACATCTAATTCATGATTGGCGCAATTGATTGATTGGGTAGACTAGCCTTGCTTGCACATAGTAAGAACTGAGGAATCCTTTATTGCATATTTCCAGGGTAACTTGGAACTCACAGTAGCAAGCCGTAGAAGTTGAATGGCCGTTTAAATTAATTTGTTTGTGTACTGTACCTACTCTGTTGACTAATTGAGATGATCAGAATGTCAGGACATAACGTGCCAACTTCTGTCCTTGTTTGGTTGGGGAGTTGGTTCGAAGTGTCGTGATGTTATGTGAATTCCAGTAGCAAGCAGAGATCTATTTATCATATTTCTTATTACTGGTTCTAATTTCTCATATCGTACTTTCTTGCGGTACTTGATATTAGAGGTCTAACCTCTCTGGTTTTGCATGGCCAGATTTAGAGCCGGTTCCCGAGGACTCAGCTTACTTCTACCTCCAAGATGGTCAATACTAGAGGAATGATCGCAGGAAGACTCGAGTGGGTTCTTTACTTCCCCGCTCGTTTTGTTATTTACTTTATACTTTGCCGTTTGGCACCGACATGTTAGTCGGATCGTCTTGTACTTATTTTTACATAATTGTAACTAAGTCAGGCTGTAGCTGATAACAATTGTGTATACCTTGCTACATCATCTGGCTATGTTTTGTAAAGCCAGATCTCAAGAACATTTTGACTGAGCGTTTGGGACGCCTTACTGCTTTATCTTACATGTTCTCTATTACTGTTTCTTGTTTGAATGATTGAGACAATAAATTTTGTGTAACCCTAGTGAGACTTTCATGTAGTATGCATCCCCTCGTCTTTTAGACAGCATTGATCGTATTATACGGTATTCATCTACCCGTAATACGTAGCTGGCTGAGTCATTCCCCCGCTCTTCAGTATTCTGGTTCTAGGATGTGACAAATTTTAGTGGTGGCCCATGCAGGTCTAATTTCAGACTTGTGGGGTGTTTAATTTATAGGATGTCTCAATCACACATGTTTCTCCTTGATCTCATGATTCGTTACTCTTGACTTGAACTTGACATTCTGGTATCATTTGACTTATTGATCTTTCCTGTCCGATCGTTTAATTGTTCTCTTGTCCCTTTTCTTAGGGGAACCTCGTCCGCACCTGTCAGGACTGGACAGCAACAACAAGGGCAACATGGACAACATGACCATGTTGATCAGCAACAAGGGCCAGTACTACCTCAAGAGACCCTCCAAGAAGAAGTGATAGTGGAACCAGCCGCTGGACCGCAGTATCCGGAGGTTTCAACACCACCAATAGTTCTACCTACCCCTGTGGAAGTGGACACTCCAGCCCTTCTGGAGATCATGAGAGGGATGATGGCTACTCAGCAACATCAGATGTTAGCCCAGCAGCGTATGCACACTCAGCTACAAGAGCAGAATGTGTTGCTCAACCAAGGATTGCAGATGGCTTTGGAAAGAGGAGTGAGGATAGATTCAGGAGCATCCACCAGATTTTGTAAGTACAACCCCCGTCGTTTCGAGGGCACGAAAGATGCCATTTCAGCAGATGCATGGCTTAAAGACATCGAGACTATTTTGACAGCAGCTAAGGTACCGGCGGAGGAACGTATGGATCAAGTGAAGTTGTTACTTTAGGATCTCGCACGTGATTGGTGGGAATCAGAGGAAGTAGGCATCAGACGTCCTGTTGCTTGGGACGATTTTACTGCAAGATTCAAGACGAAGTACTATGGAGTTGTGGCACAGTTTGAGCTACAACAGAAGTTATCAATCTCAAGCAGGTCGGCAAGACCGTAGATGCTTATGCAACGGAGTTCTGCAGATTAAGTAGGTTTGCCCCAGAAATGGTAGCAACAGAGAGCCAGAGGGCTATGAGGTTCCAGCAAGGATTTCATCTTGAGCTCTTGCAATTGATAGAGGGGGACAACTACCAGACTTTCGATGAGGTATTGACGACAAACCGAAGGCATGAGATCACCATCCAGAGGATCACGGCAAGGACTGGAGGTCAGAAGAGATCCTCACAGTCAGATTGAAGGAGGAGGGGGAGTAGCGCCCCGAACAACAGCACCGTCCATTGACATTCGCATTCACGATGTAGAAATGCAATGGCCAGCACCATCACCAAGGCAGCAGCAACAGCAACAGAAGAAGAACCAGCAACCCCCAGCGGGCTGCACTTATTGTGAGGAGGTAGGGCACACTAGAGATGTGTGTCGGACATTGAACAGGCAGTGTTTGATATGCGGAAGCCCAGATCATCGGGTTATAACCTGTCCTATGAATTCGAGGTCAGGAGGACCTGTACAATAATTTTTTGCTCTGCCAGCACTAGGGGCAGGCCAGTATCGAGGGCCAACGGTAGCAGTAAGACCGTTGGCACAACGTCCGTTCATGTCACAGGCTCAGATGTTTCGGCAGTAGGGACTGTCGATACTACAACAACAACACAGACCACTCCAGCACCAAGGCAGGGGCCAGCAGCAGCACCAGGCTAGGCCGCAACATAGGAACCAACAAGGAGGTCGAGGGCAGGCATTCAATCTGTCCCTAGAAGAGGCATTGGCATCGGGAGATGTTATGGCAGGTAACATCCTCGTCGTCTCATATCCCGCAGTAGCATTGTTTGATTCGGGAGCATCACACTCATTTATATCTGCACAATTTGCGACACGATTAGGAATGGAGTTCGAGGCATTGCCAGGGAGGTTGAACATACTCACTGGTAATGGGCTCGTAGGAGTTAGTAGAGTTATTCTAGCGTGTAGCATTGTAGTTTGCGGGCATTCCTTACCCGCCAGGTTGATAGAATTTCTGTTAGAAATTTTGACGTTATCTTAGGCATGGACTGGCTGAAAGACAGTCATGCGACAATAGATTGTCGTAAAGGGAGTGTACCTTTTGATATTCAGGCATGAAGAGGTTTACCTTAGTCAGATCAGAGGCAACTCAACAAGAGCGGGGAGTAGTAACGACAATGAAAGAAGTTCTAGTTCCGAAGGTAGTTGAAGAGTTCTAGACGTATTTCCCGAAGAACTTCCCGGTCTAACACCGGTTAGAGATATCAAGTTCAGTATAGAATTGGCACCTGGAACTAACCGATATCAGATCGAGTTTATAGAATGGCAGATTCAGAGCAGGCCAAGGTATATCAGCACATAGAGGAACTGAAGGAGAAGAAGATCATCCAAGCTAGCATATCACCATGGGCAGCGCCAGTGGTACTTGTGGGGAAGAAGGATGGGTCATCCAGATTGTTCATTGACTACAGGAAGCTTAACGCGGCAACAGTAAAGAACAAGTACTGTAGCTCCCCTTCCCGGAATTTTTAAAATATTTTATTATTATTTATTTTATTTAAATGGTGATTTTTAGTATTGGAACAATTTTACCCAAGTAAGGGTGTGTGGTAAAGATCACCCATTGGGACAGTTATTATTATTTTATTATTATTAAGGTTATTTTGTGGAGATTAATAAGCACGTTCATTCTATTTAGGTATTATATTATTATTGAGTCGGCTTATGGTAAATTAATTTATATATATGTAGATATAAATGTGCTCTTCTATATATGGATATAAGGATATTAGTATTTATAATATTGATTTAAGTATTTTAGGTTTTGTGAGTTTAAGGATATATATATATATAATATATATATATATATATATATCTATATAAATATATATTATTTTTTTTTTAATATATATATATATATATATATATAATATATAATATATTATATATATATATTATATATATATATATATATATATAGATATATAATATATTAATATATATATATATATATATTAAATATATATATATATATTATTATATATATTTATATATATATATATATATATATATATATAATATATATATATATATATATATATATATATATATATATATATAATATGGGGTATATATATTTTGTATAATAGATATTATGTGTATGTATACAAATATAGGTATATCCGTGTATAAATCCAGGTATATATGTATAAAAAAATATATATGTGTGCAAATATATGTTTATAATAAAATATGCGTGTGTATATATAATATATATATTATAGATATATATAGATAATTAATGAATTTGATAATGAAAAGAAAAAGAAGAAGAAGAGAGAATAGTCAAACACAGCCCAGGCCATAACAAGCCGAGCCCACCCCAGCAAGCCCACATCCCAACCGGCCCAACTGAGCCCCAACAGACCCGAGCCTTCTATTTGCACAGCCGACCCTGAACAGTTCGCGCATATATACATATGTGCATCGGAGAGAAAAACTCGAGAACACCCAAACCTCCCACGTGCGCACCCGAATACAGAACAGCGACAGTAGCAGCAGATAGCAGCCTTCGCGTCGCAATCACGATGTCATCGCACAACCATTTCTCGAGCCATTTTTCTCAGGTACAAAAACAACCTATACCACTTTAAACCCTTTCAAGTAGTTTTGATTTAGACAGCTTAGAATTCAGAGAAATTGAACCAAAGTTCGACGAAAATCTGTCCCAAACAGGACCGAAGAACCAGTCCAACGACCCTAGTTCACGGACAGTTTTCTCCCAACCCATGCACGATTTCGAGTTTCTGTTTGAAGAGATTCATAGAAAACATATACATGATCGAAATGCCACTGATAGAATTATTTTTGTGTTATTGTACAAGAAATTATTCATTGCTAAAAATCAGGAAAAACATTTTAGAAATATAGAATTCCAATAAAACGCTCCGATACCACGTGCGTCCCGCCAAACGGGCGACTTGGTCGTGAACAGAAAGCATCGAAAGGTGCGTAATGGCTTCGTGGACGTGTGGGCTTTGATGGAATTCAAATTGGTCGGTCCGTGCGCGACGAATTTGATGCATATCCGTTAAAATTCACCGTATCGACCTCTGTGCAAGTTTTCCAATTACTTTGTGCATGTTCGTCAGATCGAGATAAAACTTGCGCCAACAGGACCGTATCATTTTTTTGGTCATGTATGCCAAGTTTGGTCCAATTCTGAGACAGTTGAATCAGAACGCCGTTTTGCGGGCCCTACGGTCCAACTCAACGGGGGATTTTGTGCACGGCCCGCCGGAATCAAACTCTGGACATACGGTTGGGTTCGTATCGAAAAACCGAACCTGTTGACATAGTTTGATGACTTTAGAGACCGTAGACTCTGGCATGCTTTTCGGTGCAAAGCGGGTCCAACGGCGGACACCATTTTGATCTAAAATTATCGTTTTGCCCCTGTGTCCAGAATTGGACTTAAGGACAGGCAATCCTAGCTAATTTGACTATTCTGAGTATGTGGTACTATTATTTCAGCATTGGAGACTTCTGTATGTGTTGACTGATTGTGGCTCATTGAGTGGTATAGTATTATTGGTTTCACCAGCTAAGGACCTCAGGCAAGTGCACTTTTTGATTGCTTTCGATTCATAGTAGTCTTCTCATTTCATGTTATACATATATCTTGCTGCTTGTTGACACGCTCGTCACACGGAGTAGTCGAGAGGGGAAATATCTTAGTATACATGTGGACTACCCAGAACTATCCCAATATGTCTAATCTTGACTGATAGCAGCTGCACACGATACGTGCAGGGTGTCGTATTTACCCCCTAACCGTTCACATGTCGAAATGGATATTTCACACCACATAGGTAGATGTCTTTTATTTATTTTTCATTTTCTTCTCCACCGTGCCATGTCATCAGTACTTTCCAGTTTTCTTATCTCATATGTTATTTTCATGTCTTGTTAATTCTATTGTGTTTTCGCATTGCCGTCGGTTTGTGTACTTGTTCCATTCCTGACTGAAAACCATTATTTTTCAGGTTTAGCTGTGGCTTCACTTAGCTTGGGAGATTCGGGTGTATTTGCAGACAGAAACCTAGAAATAAATAGCAGTTGTATCAATTTCATTAATTGTAAAATCTTATATTTTCTTTAATTATAAATGTTGTAAATGTTGTAACAAACTTAGATATGTGAATGAGCAGCAAATATTATATTTTGAGCATTATTTCTGCGGGCTTGACAGCGTTCTACCGCCGACTCTGCGGCATAGGCTGGCTTGGACACGTCTCGTATCCAAAAAGCGGGTGCAGGTCGTGACAAGTTTTTGTGTGGCCCATGCAGGTCTGATTTCGTAAAACATGCGAACTCGTGATGGTACTTAAGTTAGTCGTACCATTGCGAGCCTGCGACTAGGAAATGCTCATTCACAAACTAGGATTGAAATGATTTAAGAGAATGACTAGGAGTAGGAGTCCCTTGTTTAAATTGACCGATTGGGTAGTTAAGGTTGTTAGATAGGCCATGCAATTTAGAATCATTAAATTTAGATAGATTGCTAGATCCCTATAGGTACACTCTTACCTTTGATATGACGATATGATTCGATGTGGATATATGTCACGACCCGATCCCAAATAATTGGGTCGAACCGGATCATGCCCAGCCTGCACCGTTGTTGAGACGGCGGTAGTAAGCTGTTCCATTAGCAGGTAACCATACAACAACATCTATATTTGTCACAACTCAAATTCGAAAAAAATTAATCTTTATTAAACTTTGAAATAAATACAACTGGAATTTAATGTACTGAAATAAATATCTAAATTCAAATAACAGAGTTTTAAATAAACCACAAAGCTGGAAAAAGGAAAAGCTATCTAATCAGCCGGCTCATCGGCCTCAGTCCCAATGTCCTCCAATGGGGACTCTGGCAGCACTACAGGGTACAGAACATGGTCGTAGTAACTGCTGTATAACAGCTCAGCATCCTCAATGTCCCCTAAAAATGTATCTCCAGTCAGGAGGAAGCAAAGTACAATTCATGCTAATTTAAACAGTTAAAATAAATAATAGAATCATGCACTTTAAACAGTTTAGAAATGAACAATTTTCTAGCAGTAAAACAGTGTGATTTGAATAGGCAATGAATATGACCGGCTTGGGATGTACAGTTGTATCCTATTGATACGATCGGCTTATCCCCGTGTGTATGAGGGGTAAGCTAATACTGGCCTAAGTTACATTTGGATATGGTCATAAACATTACTCTATTCCCCCAGTCCCCAAACAGTTACAGTAGTTACAGTCAGTACTCTCAGAGAGAGTTCCGTGTTGCATCGTGGTTTAAACTTGCATTAAACGATTATTAAAATAACTGTAAACTAACACAAACTATACTTGCCTCAAAATAGGCTGGACTGGAGAGGTTGAAGACTTCGAGATAGAAATTTAGGATCGTCCTCGAATTCCTACATTCGAGAAATTAACTCAGATTCCAGGGTTACCAATCTAGCTACGATAGTTGAAATCTCTAATTGTGTTCTAATCCATTTTAATTCTTATTTAACAAAACACAAACAGAATTACGATTATCGGTACGTTGAATTTATAACGAGGGAAAGATCGTTTAAACTTTGTATTTTGGGAAAACTCGTCGATACCAATTTAATTAATTAAAACTTTGTATTTTCGTAATTATAAATATAAAACTAAATTTCTTATTTTAGTGAGAAATACATGATCGTTAGTTAATATTAAAACTTGTAGATTTTTAGGTGAGAAAATCTTTATTAATTTTTTTATATGAAAATAACTTTTATTTAGATTTATTCGTACGCTACAAAAACTCGCAAAATCAGCAAATAACCAAAAATCCCACGCTACCAAATTACAGTTACAGAACCAACAACCAGCCGGGCTTATGCCCATTACAATTTATTTACATAATTGAAATAAGACGGAAACGGTCGTTAGTTCTAAACTTCTCTAATTAATTATAAATAAATAAAAAATAAATTAAATAAGAACTAGTCTCAGATATGGTCCAATCGTCAACTAGGCTAATGCCTCAACGTCCGGGCAAAGCCGGTTTCGTTTGCACTTAGCCGGGGCCCATTGACCGATACGGTCGTCGCCCAAAATCCAAATTTAATATAATTCCGAAATCCATTTTGAAATCATTTTTAAAATATAATTAAATTTACGGAAAAATCCGGCAGCATCTCCTTTGTTTTTGGTCAACCCAAAAATTGGAAAATATGCCGATAATTTTCCTGCAAATCCCAAACCAGGGAATCCCAAAATATATATAAAATAATCTACAAACATTCCACAGATTAATTCGGAACGACCCGAACCAAATTCGGGAGTCCGAATCCAACCAAAAATATCACAGCACAATACCGGAAATATCCGGAAGCTAAAATATATCGAAATCCATTTTTCGAAAAGTTTCGGAAAATCAAAACAACCAACAGAACCTTTCCGAAGGTTCCAAAACTACGACGTCGCTAAAAACCGAATTCCCAGGAGGGAATCGGGGACCAATCTCGTCACAGACAGCATGAAAATAGAACGGGACAGGGGTTATACCTCGGGTTGCTCGGTTAGAGCTCTCAGATGCAAGTTATAGAAAAAGAAAGACGAGAACAGCAAGTCGGGAACAGCCGAAGCGCTGGACAGCGCTGGACGAGGCCGCGAAAGTGCGGGGAGACGCTGCAGGAACGACGAAGGGGCGCTGGGAAACGCGGGGAGGGGCCGCACAGGGGCTGCGCTGGGAAATGCGTCGGGGGCGCTGCTGGGGGCCGACGAAGAATGCCGAGCGGCGTCGGGGCGGGCGCGCTGGGGTCGTACGGCTGGAGGAGGCCGCGAGGGTCTACCGCACGGGAAGGGCGTCGGCGAAGGGCACGGGGCCGCGCTGCTGAAAGGGGGCTCGGTCGGGTGTTTGGATCCGCGGGTGAGGGATGCTGGGGTTTTGGAAAGAAAGGGTTTGGGGTTCTGTGGTGAAGAGTTGGGAGAGAGGGAAGTAAGTGAGTTTGTTCTCCTGGAGAGAGTTGAGGGAGGGATGAGTAAGTGAAGGAGTGGGAAGAGAGTGGTTCTTAAGTAAAGGAGTGGGGGAAAATTTGTGGTGAGGAGTTAATTTGGGAGAAGTGAACGTGAGAGGAGGAAAGAGATGAACGTGTGAGGAGATGAGGGGAATAGTGCTGGTCCTTCGTGGACCAGCTCAAAAGCTCCTATTTTTTTTTTCTTTTTTTAGAAAGAATAACTCAGAATTTCAAAGAAATAGGATTGGGTCTGGGTTCGGGCTTGGGTCTGGGCTCGGGTCTGGGTCAGCACCCAAAAATCCATGTTTAATATTTTTTTGAAATTAATTTTAAAACCCAAAATGATACTAATAATAATAATATTATAATATTAATAATAATAATAATACACATACAAAAACTGGGTTTCACAATCTTCCCTCCTTAGAAAATTTCGTCCTCGAAATTAAAGGCAGGGTTAGGGGTAGGATAAACTCAAATCAAGCAAGTACGAGTACTACGTCCGTAACTCAGGTCCAACAATAAGAATTTCCAAGGCAGTCATGGATGAGACGATTTAGGGACAAGTTTCTTTTATGATATCATCCATGCAGAAAATACAGAAGCGAACCAAAGTACACGAGGTTGATCAGACCATCATGCACCGGTCCTAATTAGACAATATATTAGTGGGTGCACCCAATAAAATACTGTCATGATCAAGCTTGATAAAGAGATAGCTTGCAAAACTAGGCTGACTTAGCAGCATCAGTCAAGTTTAGAACGAAAATATAAGAAGTAGGAGTTTATGTGATAGCTCAATTTCTGATCTTCTTCTCACCTCTGACTACGCTTGCAACTGATTTCTCTGGCACTGAAAGGTTGAGTCCAATCTTCAGCTCTAAATTTTCCAATATATGACTCGGATCCGAAATGTAGCGTCTGAGTTGTGATACGTAGAAGACGTTGCACACTCTCAAGATTAGCTGGTAGAGTTAACCGGTACGCTACTTCCAACTCGTCTTAAAACTTCCAATGGCCTGATGTACCGGGCCTCAATTTCCCAGTTCCGTCAAAACTGATCGTTCCTCTGGTAGGAGAAAACTTCACGGTAATGCTATCTCCTTCTTCAAACTCCACTGGTCGACGACTACTATTGACCCTATGCTTCTGTCTGTCTTGGCAATCCTGAGCTTACATTCACCTTCTCTACTGCGTCAGTCACCATCTCTGGACCCAGCAGTACTCTTTCTCCTACGTCGTCCCATGCAAGTGGTGTACGGCAACAACGTCCATAGAGAGTTTCAAATAGAATTATACCAAATGCTGGCTTGGTAGCTGTTGTCGTAAGAGAACTCTACCAAGTGTAAATGATCTTCCGAAGACCCTCCAAAATTCCAAGACACAGGATCTCAGCATGTCTTCTAGCATCTGGATTGTTCTCTCTGATTGCCCGTCAGTCTGGGGATGGTAGGCGGTGCTGAACTTCAGTTGTGTTCCCAAACTGTCATGCAAACTCTTCCAAAAGTGAGTGGTAAATCTAGTATCTCTGTCAGACACAATACTTACCGGAACTCCATGAATCCGGTAGATATGCCGCATGTACAGTGCTGCCAACTTCTCGGTGGATAGACCGACCTTGAAGGGGATAAAGTGAGCTGACTTCGTCAGTCGGTCCACGATAACCTAAATGGCATCCTTCCCTCCTTAGGATCGAGGCAGTCCCGATACAAAATCCATTGTTATGTGCTCCCATTTCCACTCAGAATGTCAAGCGGCTGCAATAATCATGCTGGTCTCTGTCTGCTAGCTTTAACTTGCTGACAAATTAAACATCTAGCCACATACCTGGATACGTCCTTCTTCATTCCGTACCACCATACTATTGTACGCATATCCCGGTACATTTTGTTGGCTCCAGGATGTATGGAATACTGCGACTAGTGTGCTTCTTGCATCAGCTCGTTCCTCAGTTCGCCAGTTGGTACACAAAGCCTCGTACCATTCTTCAGTGCTCCGTCGCTGGCGATTGAGAATCCTTCAAGTGTCCCTGCCAGCACTTGATCTCTGAATTTGTAAAGCATCTCGTCTTGAAATTGTGCCTCCTTGATTCTGTCCATAAGACTCGAACGCACTTGCAACTGCATCATTGTTGACTCAGCTCCCGGTGCGATGGCTTCTCTTCCCAGTTTCTTTATCTCTTCTTCGGGCAGTACAATCTCCAATCCAAGTTTCTCCATGTCTTCCAGCAAATGGCGCTCCTTGGTCAAGAACATGGGTATCGACTAAGTGCATCTGCAACAACATTAGCCTTACCCGGATGATACTGCAGGTTGATGTCAAAATCCTTCATCAGCTGTCACCCACATTTCCCGTATTTCCAGTATCATTTTTATACTCGTATCTGGATTTTGGTATATATTTTTATTTTTTCTTAACTTGTAAAATTTTGGTATTTCTCGTATTTTGGGTTTTGTCATGGTTCGGTTTTAATTGGTTGGGTTGATTTGGTTTGGTTTGGTTTAATATGTATTGGAACACCTTAGCCTAAGATCCACCCTCAACACACCACATCCTACCCTTTTTAAAAACTCTACCAACCTTTTCTCTCTCCTCATAACCTCCATTAATTTCTTCTTCTCCTTCCTCTACACAACACTCTTCTCCTTCCTCCATACAACACCCACCCATAGGCAAGTGCACCTTGCCACCACATGAGAACCCTCTTTTATTTGTCTATTTGCTAGATTAGGTCATGGTGATCAACATTAGAACTTAGCATTTTGTGATTTGGAGCCTCCATTGTTCTAGATCTAAGTTTTCTTTATTTTGGTTTTACATGGTTTTGATCTACTTAAGTGGGATTTTTATGGGTTTTGATGTTTCCTTGTGGAAGAGAGTTTAATTCCACCCTGGTTGGAACTTTGGAAATATGAATTTGGAGCTCGGATGGCCATGTTCTGATGCCTTGAAGTTTTGGAGCCATGGGAGCTTCTTCTCAGCCATGGAGAAGAAGACCCAGACCATGCGTGCGTGTTTTTATACGTACGCAGCTTTCTGCTTGCGTGCTTTTGTACGTACGCAGCTCTCTGGCTTGCGTGCTTTTGTACGTACGCTCCTCTCCTGCTTGCGTGACTTTTCACGTATGCAGCTCTCCTGCTTGCGTGACTTTTCACGTATGCAGCTCTCCTGTGTGCGTGACTTTTCACGTATGTAGCTCTCTTGCGTGCGTGACATTTCCTCTCCTGCGTGCGTGACTTTTCACGTATGCCGCTCTCCTGCGTGCGTGACTTTTCACGTATGCCGCTCCCTGCGTGCGAGACTTTTCACGTATGCCGCTCCCTACGTGCGTGACTTTTCACGTATGCCGCTCTCCTGTGTGCGTGACTTTTCATGTATGCCGCTCTCCTGCGTGCGTGACTTTTCACGTATGCCGCTCCCTGCGTGCATGACTTTTCACGTATGCCGCTCTCCTGTGTGCGTGACTTTTCACGTATGCCGCTCTCCTGTGTGCGTGACTTTTCGCGTACGCTGCTCTCTGGCGTGCGTGACTTTTCTCGTATGCCGCTCTCCTGTGTGCGTGACTTTTCACGTATGCAGCTCTCCTGTGTGCGTGACTTTTCACGTACGCTGCTCTCCTGCGTGCGTGACTTTTGCGTACGCTGCTCCCTGAACCCCTTGCTTAACCCATTGGCTCTTGGAGTTTTGGTCTTATTTCTTTAAGCTTGGCTCTTCTATAGCCCTGTATATTGATATTTTATTAGATATTTTATGCCCATTTTATATCCTTACGCCTTTTATCATGAACTTGATTTTACTTAATATGTTTGGAATGACTATTGTACATGGCATGGTATGACAAGGAACTAGCATAACACGACAGTGACCCGTAGTGGTGTACTCCTGACATGACCAACCTGACATGATAGTGGCCCGTCGTGGCGCACTCCTGACAAGTACCCTGACATGATTTATCTTGATAATTTAACTTGACCTGCCTTGACACCGTGGGTGGTTCTTCTTGCTTGCTTGTTAAATCCACTTGTCCTGTCTTGCATCATGTCTAGGATGGGACTCCTGAGTACCACGGTCAGGAGCACCTACTAAAATGGATTAATGTTAATAACTAGAATAACACAGTAGTCATGAAGAGATGACACAGCTACAGGCAATTCCGTTACCTGGGCGCTCTTGGGATCTGTAGCCTGCCGTCGAGTAGGGCGCATTTCCAGCACACCGTCGCGTGTTGCACCCTCTAAGTCACCTAAGGGTACATTTGTCTTCTGGGCGATGTACCCACCTGAATTCAACCCCTAATTTTCGACCTGGGTAACCTGGATGGTCTGCAGGGCTTGTGGCTGTGGAATAATCTCACTGTATCTTGTTAGTAATTAGGCCTGTGATAACCCTAGTTAGTTAAAGTAGTAAGCCGTAGTATCTGCTTGGCCGTGATTGATTGAATGAGGTATAACCAGTTTAGCCATGTCTTGATCCAGTACAAGATTGCTCCCTGTCTTGATTTCTTGCATTATTATCTTACCGATAAATGGTGGGAAACCAAGTTCTATTCAGATGAAGGGTTACAACCCCGGTCCTTGTTTGGTTTACGGGTTGTAACCTGGCTATCGAAATAGTCCCATGGTTATCTCGTCGTATATCATCCTGACATGCTTTCGTAAATTCTAGTTTTAATATTAGATTTTTTTGTGCTAATTGCTGGCTTTTGTTCTTATTTCGTGGCCCCCTTGTGGCACTTGCTCTTTCTGGGGTTGACCCAGCTGGTTTTGTGTGGCCAGATTTTGGAGCAGCTCCCGAGGTTCTACCAAGCTTCCAGCCCAATGGTGGCGACTAGAAGGAACCCGGGCTACGAGTGGGTTTTCTATTTTGTTTTGCTCACTCTATTGTAAAGTTATTCTTTTGAGGCGTTTAGCCGACGAGCACCTGTTAGCTCGATGCACTTTACTTACTGTCTGCCTACGGGCTGTAAACATGATTAACAAATCCTAGGGTTGATCATGTATGACTTAACTCTTGCTAGTCCCCGCATTTTGTACGACTAGCTTCATGATCAGCTGAATATGTAATATTTGGGACGCCTTATTATTGTATATTTAATGATTATACATCTTGCGACCTTACTTACTTGCCTGTGATTGAGGCATTAGGCTTGTTCATGACCATAAGAGACTGTTGGCTTGTAGTAAACCTTCATATTTCTAGACAGCCGTGATCGTATATCGAGGTAGTTTCCATTTCAATATACGTAGCCAGCTATGTCTGCCCCCGCTTTCCAGTATTCTGGTTCTGGGGCGTGACATGGTTTAAGTGGTAGCCCATGCAGGTCTTGTCAATCAAGAAATGTGAGGGTTTACCGAATAGATGTCTCAATCAGTATTCGCTCTTGATCTCCGCCCGTATTTTCAAATCCCTGAAATTCTTGCCCTGATTACATGCTTGTATCGTTGATCTGTCCTGGTCCTTCCTTATTGTTTCCCTGTGTCATCTTCCTCAGCGGTACTGTACCTGACCCTATCGATCAGCAAGGAGGAGCACCTCCCGTGGGCCAGCAGCAACCCGGAGATCAAGCCCAGCATTCCGGAGTAGCCTCCAGAGTTGTGCCTACTGGAGGAGAGTCACCAGTTCGGTCCGTCTAGCCCGCAGAGCCAGATGATGGTACCTTAGTAGGCTTCATCAGAACCTGATAGCTTCCCAGGATCGTCGAAGCGACGCCCTACACCAGACAGTTCAAGATGCTTTGACCCGAGGCGGACATCCAGGGAACCAGGCGGCTAACAGCTTCAAGCGATTGAACCCTCCTTTCTTCGACGGTACCGAGGATGCGATTGCCGCGGATGCATGGCTTCAGGATACCGAGGTGATTCTGGAAGCAGCTAGGACACCCGAGAGAATGAGAAGGTGGCGGTGGTACGCCTGCAGTTGTTGGACTTGGCTCGCAGTTGGTGGGCGGCGCAAGCCATGGGATTAGTGGCACCCATTGCTTGGGCAGTGTTTAGAGAGAGATTCCAGACGAAGTATTTCGATGCTGTGGCTCGGTACGACTTGCAGACCGAATTTACCAACTTGAAGCAAGGAGGCAGAACAGTCGACAGTTATGCATCAGAGTTTTCTAGGCTCAGTAGGTTTGTCCCCACCTTGGTGGCGACCGAGTTTGATAGGGCCCAGCGGTTCCAGCTGGGACTGTATTTGGAGATCTTGTTTGCAGTTGAGCAAGTTCGAGCACCAGACGTTCGATGCAGTCTTGAGAGCAGCTAGGAGGCATGAGTACACCTCCCAGAGGATCGTGGATAGGACCGGAAGTAGGAAGCGGTCCCACAGTCAGATGTACCAATCATCAGCTCCAGCCCCGGCAGCTAGGGGATTGACCATTGGAACTTCGAGGCGGGCGGCCCAGTAACGTCGGTTCAGCATTCGACCCCAACGTACCGCAGCAGCAGAAGCAGAAGCAGACTTCCGCAATGGATATTCTCATTGCGGGAAGCCAGGCCATGTAGTGGCGGATTATCGCAGGGCGCAGGAATTGTGCCTGGCTTGTGGAGCAGCAGATCATAGGATAGGGGCTTGCCCGAATAGGAGTAGTTCATCAGCATCCAACCCTTCTAGCTCTTCGATAAGGGGACCGGCCCCAGCACCAGTCAGCAGCAGCAGTATCAGTCTTCGAGGCCCTTGCCGCCTCAGTCTCAGGCATTCCAGCAACAACACCCTCAGCAGTATGCACAAGCCCAAGCTCAGACCCAGAATAGGCAGAGAGGTTTCCAGCAGAGGGGACCAGCAGCCAGAGGACAAGGTCAGGCCATGATGATGGCTATGGAAGAAGAAGTTGCACCAGGTGAGGTTGTGGCAGGTACTATTCTCGTCAACTCCTCTCCAGCGTCTGTATTATTTGATTCTGGTGCATCGCATTCATTTATGTCTGTACGATTCGCGACACGGATAGGATTAGAGCCCGAGTCATTATCAGTGAGGCTCAATATACTTACTGGTAATGGCCTTGTAGGAGTAGATCGAGTGTTGTCCTCGTGTCGGATCGTAGTTAGCGGTAGGGAGTTCCCCGCTAGATTCATAGAGTTTTCTATGGCAGACTATGATGTAGTCCTAGGCATGGATTGGTTGAGGAACCAGTATGCTAGGATAGACTGCCATATTGGCAGAGTTGTCTTTAGTATCCCCGGCGAGCCAGAGTTTTTGTTTTCCAGAGGCGCAGTGGAGCCATCTTCCCAAGTATTGCGGATGGTAGTAACAGCAGTGCAGTTACCCCGGATAGTTGAAGAGTTTCCAGATGTCTTTCCAGAAGAGCTTCCAGGAATGCCGCCAGAGCGGGAGATTGAGTTCACTATAGACTTGATTCCCGGGACAGCACCAGTATCAGAGCGAGTCTATAGGATGGCGCCTTCAGAGTTGGAGATTTTATACAAGATGATTGAAGAACTGAGGACCAAGGGATTCATCCGTGCAAGTGGATCACCTTGGGGAGCCCCGATGCTTCTTGTGAAAAAGAAGGATGGTACGTCCAGGCTATGTGTTGATTATCGTACCTTGAATTCGGTGACAATCAAGAACAGATACCCTCTTCCGAGGATAGATGACTTGTTTGATCAGCTCAGAGGGGCTTCAGTGTTTTCAAAGATCGACTTGCGGTCGGGATACCACCAGATCAGAGTCAGAGAGCAGGACATCCCGAAGACAACATTCAGATCGAGGTATGGACAATGGGAGTTCCTTGTTATGCCCTTTGGAGCGACCAATGCGCCGGCCGTATTCATGGACCTCATGAATCGTATTTTTATGCCTTATTTGGATCAATTTGTGATCGTGTTCCTAGATGACATCCTGGTCTACAGCAAGAGTGAAGCAGAGCATGAGCAACATCTCAGAGTCGTCCTTCAGACGCTTAGGGAGCATCAGTTGTACGCCAAGTTCAGTAAATGCGAGTTCTGGCTCGATCGCATTTCATACTTGGGTCACATCATTACCCGAGGAGGAGTGGAAGTGGATCCCCAGAAGATTGTGGCTATCGAGTCATGGCCGGTACCCAGCTCAGTGGCAGAGGTTCGCAGCTTCCTTGGATTGGCCGGCTACTACCGGCGGTTCGTTTCAGATTTCGCAAGAATTTCAGCGCCGATGACCCAGTTGACCCGCAAGGATGTGCCGTTTGTTTAGACAGCAGAGTGTCAGGAATCATTTGAGAAGTTGAAGCAAAATTTGATAACGGCTTCCATTCTCACCCTTCCAGATGGGACCGGAGGATTCATAGTTTATTGTGACGCTTCAGGCAGAGGATTGGGGTGTGTCTTGATGCAACATGGGAAGGTGATATCTTATACGTCACGTCAACTACGTGATCATGAGAAAAATTACCCGACCCATGACTTGGAATTGGCGACGGTAGTGTTTGCTTTGAAATTGTGGAGACACTACTTGTACGGAGATAGAGTAGAGATCTTTACTGATCATAAGAGCCTGAAGTATGTTTTCACCCAGAAGGACCTTAATATGCGGCAGAGAAGATGGCTCGAGCTACTAGTGGACTATGATGTGGATTTGCAGTATCATCCCGGGAAGGCTAACGTTGTAGCAGATGCATTGAGCAGGAGAGCCGGAGTTTATCTCCTGACGGCACAACCAGAATTATTGGCAGATCTTCAGAAGATGGGAATTGAAGTGGTTCTTCCAACCAGCGTGGCATTGATGGCCAGCCTACAGGTTCAGTCCAGCATAGTTGAGAGAATCCGGGTGGCGCAGTCAACAGATTCCAAGATCCAGCGACTCAGAGCAGAGTGTGAAGCAGAAAGAAGGCCAGAGTTATGTATCCATGAAGACGGTACACTTCGGCACGGCACTCGTCTTTGTGTACCCAGTGGAGATATCAGACAGGAAGTCATGGCAGAAGCCCACAGTTCACAATATTCTATTCATCCGGGTGGTACGAAGATATACCGTGATATTCGTCAGCATTTCTGGTGGAATGGCATGAAGAGGGAGATAGCCCGGTTTGTCTCTCGGTGTTTGGTTTGCCAACAGGTTAAAGCTGAACATCAGAGGCCCGCTGGACTTCTTCAATCCTTACCGATCCCAGAATGGAAATGGAAACATATAACCATGGATTTCGTGACCGGATTACCCAGATCTCCAGCCGACAGAGATGCTATTTGGGTAATTGTGGACAGGCTTACCAAGGTGGCACACTTTCTCCCATTCAGAGTTGGACAGTCGACGGCACAGTTAGCAGGGATGTATCTCAGGCAGATCGTCAGGCTTCACGGTGTGCCAGTCAGCATCACCTCGGACAGGGATTCGAGATTCACATCACACTTTTGGCGCAGCTTGCAGAAGAGTTTGGGGACTCACCTTCAGTTCTGCTCAGCTTATCACCCGCAGACAGATGGTCAATCAGAACGTACAATCCAGACTCTTAAAGATATGTTGAGATCCTGTACCCTTGACTTCGGTGGTTCATGTGAGAATCATCTGCACCTGGTGGAATTCTCGTACAACAACAGTTATCAGGCCAGTATCCAGATGGCACCCTTCGAGGCTCTTTATGACAGGAAGTGCAGATCTCCACTAGCATGGGACGATGTCAGGGAGAGACAGATGCTCGGGCCCGAATTGATTTCCCAGATGGTTGAAGTGGTCAGGAAGGTCAGAGATCACCTCCGAGTTGCCCAGGACCGCCAGCGCCATTGAGCCGATGCTCATCGGCGTCCCTTAGAATTTGCTGTCGACGACCATGTATTCCTTAGGATCTTGCCTAACCGCGGCGTCATTCGCTTCGGCGTGCGGGGAAAGCTTAGTCCTAGGTATATAGGGCCGTTCGATATTCTAGAGCGAGTAGGAGATGTATCCTATCGTCTCGCTCTTCCGCCGTCGCTAAGTGAGGTACATGATGTATTTCATGTGTCCCAATTACGACGGTATATTTTGGACCCGAGCCACGTCCTAGACCATTCGGAATTGGTTGTTGGTACCAACCTTTCGTATGAGGAGAGGCCCGTGTCTATATTGGACCGGAGGGAGAAGATACTCAAGAACAAGACTATTAAATTAGTCCGTGTTGCTTGGGGTCATCACTCTCTAGGTGAGTCAACGTGGGAGCGTGAGGACGACATCCGATCGTGATATCCCTACCTGTTTGACTCGTGAGGTATAATGTCTTTCTTATGCCTTACGTTTTCCCTTTCTTGCTTGCATTGTATGATTGTATGATTGAACTGCTTAGTATAACTTGCATGTGCTCAATGTAGCTTATCGTGACAATCTCTACCTCCTTGATTAAATTCCGAGGATGGAATTCTTTTAAGGTGGGTAGAGTTGTCACCCTCATTTCCCGTATTTCCAGTATGTCGTATTTATACTCGTATCTGAATTTTGGCATGTATTTTTATTTTTTCAAAACTTGTGGAATTTTGATATTTCTCGTATTTTAGGTTTTGTCATGGTTCGGTTTTAATTGGTTGGGTTGGTTTGGTTTGGTTTAATATGTATTGGAACACCTTAGCCTAAGCTCCACCCTCAACACACCACATCCCACCCTCTTTAAAACTCCACCAACCTTTTCTCTCTCCTCATAACCTCCATTAATTTCTTCTTCTCCTTCCTCTACACAACACTCTTCTCCTTCCTCCACACAACACCCACCCATAGGCAAGTGCACCTTGCCACCACATGAGAACCCTCTTTTATTTGTCCATTTGCTAGATTAGGTCATGGTGATCAACATTAGAACTTAGCATTTTCTGATTTGGAGCCTCCATTGTTCTAGATCTAAGTTTTCCTTATTTTTGGTTTTACATGGTTTTGATCTACTTAAGTGGAATTTTATGGGTTTTGATGTTTCCTTGTGGAAGAGAGTTCAATTCCACCCAGGTTGGAACTTTGGAAATCTGGATTTGGAGCTCGGATGGCCATGTTCTGATGCCTTGAAGTTTTGGAGCCATGGGAGCTTCTTCTCAGCCATGGAGAAGAAGACCCAGACCCTGCGTGCGTGTTTTTACGTGTACGCAGCTTTCTGCTTGCGTGCTTTTGCACGTACGCAGCTCTCTGGCTTGCGTGCTTTTGCACGTACGCTCCTCTCCTGCTTGCATAACTTTTCACGTATGCAGCTCTCCTGCTTGCGTGACTTTTCACGTATGCAGCTCTCCTGCGTGCATGACTTTTCACGTATGCAGCTCTCTTGCGTGCGTGACTTTTCCTCTCCTGCGTGCGTGACTTTTCACGTATGCCGCTCTCCTGCGTGCGTGACTTTTCACGTATGCCGCTCTCCTGCGTGCGTGACTTTTCACGTATGCCGCTCCCTGCGTGCGTGACTTTTCACGTATGCCGCTCGCCTGTGTGCGTGATTTTTACGTATGTCGCTCTCCTGCGTGCGTGACTTTTCACGTATGCCGCTCCCTGCGTGCGTGACTTTTCACGTATGCCGCTCTCCTGTGTGCGTGACTTTTCACGTATGCCGCTCTCCTGCGTGCGTGACTTTTCACGTATGCCGCTCCCTGCGTGCGTGACTTTTCACGTATGCCGCTCTCCTGTGTGCGTGACTTTTCACGTATGCCGCTCTCCTGTGTGCGTGACTTTTCGCGTACGCTGCTCTCTGGCATGCGTGACTTTTCACGTATGCCGCTCTCCTGTGTGCGTGACTTTTCACGTACGCAGCTCTCCTGTGTGCGTGACTTTTCACGTACGCAGCTCTCCTGCGTGCGTAACTTTTGCGTACGCTGCTCCCTGAACCCCTTGCTTAACCCATTGGCTCTTGGAGTTTTGGTCTTATTTCTTTAAGCTTGGCTCTTCTATAGCCCTGTATATTGATATTTTATTAGATATTTTACGCCCATTTTATATCCTTACGCCTTTTGTCATGAACTTGATTTTACTTAATATGTTTGGAATGACTATTGTACATGGCATGGTATGACAAAGAACTAGCATAACATGACAGTGACCCGTAGTGGTGCACTCCTGACATGACCAACCTGACATGATAGTGGCCCGTCGTGGCGCACTCCTGACAAGTACCCTGACATGATTTATCTTGATAATTTAACTTGACCTGCCTTGACACCGTGGGTGGTTCTTCTTGCTTGCTTGTTAAATCTACTTGTCCTGTCTTGCATCATGTCTAGGATGGGACTCCTGAGTACCACGGTCAGGAGCACCTACTAAAATGGATTAAGGTTAATAACTAGAATAACGCAGTAGTCATGAAGAGATGACACAGCTACAGGCAATCCCGTTACCTGGGCGCTCTTGGGATCTGTAGCCTGCCGTCGAGTAGGGTGCATTTCCAGCACACCGTCGCGTGTTGCACCCTCTAAGTCACCTAAGGGTACATTTGTCTTCTGGGCGATGTACCCACCTGAATTCAACCCCTAATTTTTGACCTGGATAACCTGGATGGTCTGCAGGGCTTGTGGCTGTGGAATAATCTCACTGCATCTTGTTAGTAATTAGGCCTGTGATAATCCTAGTTAGTTAAAGTAGTAAGCCGTAGTATCTGCTTGGCCGTGATTGATTGAATGAGGTATAACCAGTTTAGCCATGTCTTGATCCAGTACAAGATTGCTCCCTGTCTTGATTTCTTGCATTATTATCTTGCCGATAAATGGTGGAAAACCAAGTTCTGTTCAGATGAAGGGTTACAACCCCGGTCCTTGTTTGGTTTACGGGTTGTAACCTAGCTATCGGAATAGTCCCATGGTTATCTCGTCGTATATCATCCTGACATGCTTTCGTAAATTCTAGTTTTAATATTAGATTTTCTTGTGCGAATTGCTGGCTTTTGTTCTTATTTCGTGGCCCCCTTGTGGTACTTGCTCTTTCTGGGGTTGACCCAGCTGGTTTTGTGTGGCCAGATTTCGGAGCAGCTCCCGAGGATCTACCAAGCTTCCATCCCAATGGTGGCGACTAGAAGGAACCCGGGCTACGAGTGGGTTTTCTATTTTGTTTCGCTCACTCTATTGTAAAGTTATTCTTTTGAGGCGTTTAGCCGACGAGCACCTGTTAGCTCGATGGACTTTACTTACTGTCTGCCTACGGGCTGTAAACATGATTAACAAATCCTAGGGTTGATCATGTATGACTTAACTCTTGCTAGTCCCCGCATTTTGTACGACTAGCTTCATGATCAGCTGAATATGTAATATTTGGGACGCCTTATTATTGTATATTTAATGATCATACATCTTGCGACCTTACTTACTTGCCTGTGATTGAGACATTAGGCTTGTTTATGACCATAAGAGACTGTTGGCTTGTAGTAAACCCTCATATTTCTAGACAGCCGTGACTGTATATCGAGGTGGTTTCTATTTCAATATACGTAGCTGGCTATGTCTGCCCCCGCTTTCCAGTATTCTGGTTCTGGGGCGTGACATCAGCTCCAGCCATCGTCTCTGTCTCATGTTCAGCTCCTTCTGAGTGAAAACATATTTCGAACTTTTGTGGTCTGTTAATATTTCCACTCTCTCTCCATATAGATAATGCTTCCATAGCTTCAATACAAATATCACCGCTGCAAGCTCCAAATCATGTGTGGGATAGTTCTTCTCATGAGTCCGTAATTGCCTAGATGCATAAGCAATCACTTTTCTATGTTGTTGAAGAACGCAACCCAGTCCTTTACCTGAGGCATCACTTTAGATTGAGAAACCACCAGTTCCTGCGAGTAGCGCAAGGATTGGTGCAGTGGTAAGTCTCTTCTTCAGCTCCTCGAATGATGCCTGACAATCTTCCGTCCAGATGAACTCTTCATTCTTCCGAGTGAGCTTCGTCATCGGCTCAGCAATTCTGGCAAAATCCTTCACGAACTTCCGGTAGTAGCCAGCCAAGCCCAAGAACTCCTAATTTCAGCTATTGAGCTCGGGATAGACCACTTCTCAACAGCGGCTATCTACTTCGAATCTACCGAAATTTCTTCTCCTGTGACAACATGGCCAAGAAAATCCACCTTGTCTAGAAAGAATTCACATTTGGAAAGCTTACCATACAGCTTCTCCTTCTTCAAAGTTTCCAGAACTTTCCTGAGGTGCTCTTCGTGGTCCTCTTCCGTCTTTGAATAGATCAGAATGTCATTGAAGAAGACAACGACAATTTGATCTAGATATTCATGGAAAACCTTGTTCATAAGGTTCATGAACACCGCAGGAGCATTCGTCAGTCTAAACGACATGACCAAGAATTCAAACTGCCCATACTTGGTGTTGAATGCCGTCTTGGGAATCTTCCTTCCTGACCCTGATCTGATGGTAGCCAGATCTAAGATCAATCTTCGAAAACACCTTGGCTCCGCTCAATTGATCATATAGGTCATCGATCCGGGGCAGAGGGTACTTATTCTTGATGGTGATATTGTTCAGCGTCCGGTGGTCGATGCACATCCGTACTGTTCCATCCTTCTTGGGCACAAACAAGACAGGTGTGTAGGAACGAAATAGTAAAGCGTAATACTCTAGAGGGGGTGAATAGAGTTGGCAGCGGAATAATGCTAAATAAAAATGTTAGCAGCACAATCACGGAATATTAATCACAACTGAAATAATGTAAAGGCAAAGTTAAGAGAGCAAACGCAAAGACAGCGATGTATACTGGTATCCCTCTGTTGAGGACTAATCCAGTCGGTAGAACTCTTGCTACCAGTTGAATCCACTATTGGAAAAACCGCAAGTTTTCTTACGAAGTCCTTGCAACTTCTACAACGCGAGCTTTGATACGAAGAACTCGTCCAACTTCAAATGTGAAGAGGTATTCTTCAATCAAGCCTTCTGATTACAATCTCTCAGAAACTTCTAGACCGTACCGCACTGGCAAATTGACTAGAGGATTGTAACTGGCTTGGGATCTGAAATTTAAAGCTCTAGAAAACTCTTTGGAAGACTGAAAGCTTTAGATAGAGAGAAGATTGAAAGTGAATGAGTGAGTTGAAATGATCGAAATCCTTCTCTATTTATAGGAGTTCCAAAGGCAGACTTCTGTCAGAATTCGGGCAGAATTCGGGCAGAACTCTTTGAGAAAATCTCGATCAAATCTGCAACTGCAGGAGGACCAAGTTCCAGAGATTCAAAATCACAACGGCCACTAACCAAACTCTGGCCGAACTCTGGCCGAACTCTGGCCGAGTTCTGTCAGGGTTAGGTTAGGGTTTTAAAAATAGGTTTTGGTGATTTTTGAAAACCTTTTTGAAAACCTTTTTGTAAACATTTTGATAGGTCATTTTAAAAATATTTTGAACTATTTTGGGATAGCCTATTTGCCAGTACGACTCGGTGTACAATATATTCCTAGACTCAAATAAAATAAAAATTATATTGCATAGGAAATACAGACTCGAGTAGGCAAACAGATCTTCAGTCTTGAACGGAGTGGATAGCCAATCTTACTTATGTCCAAGAAACCGAGATGTCCCAACTAGCTTTGTATATCCAGACAGAGTTTGATCAGTTATTAAAATCAGGTTGACCATATGACCAATGGGCCAACAATCTCCCCCATTTTGATAATTGACAAACTATGAATGATATAACATTAAGCTTGTTCAAAAAGAATCAAAACGTGAAATTGTTCATGTCCTGTATTTAACTCAAAAAAAATGTTAGATCTTTAATTTTCTCCCCCTTTGTCACTTAGCAAAATAATTGCACAAGAGAAGGCTCCCCCGCATTTAATGCAGAAGGCTCCCCCGCAATTAATGCATAAGGAACAAATAGTGAGAAAACATAATAAATAAAGAGTAGATATACATCACCACAGACATGTAAAGTTTCTACAAATTATCATCACATGCATGCTATTGTTTCTAAAGAATATTATCACAGTCATGCTATTGTTTCAAAAACATAAAAGAAATCTCAGGCATGCTATTTCACAGGCAGTTTGTAATGAAGAAGCAGTATAAAGAGATAGTGCTAAAACAAAGTGCTGAAATATCAAAAAAGAAACACCATAAGCATGTCCATAAAAAAATACTGAAAGCATACTACAAAGTGCTGATAAATATCAGAAATACTGATAAAAAATACTGATAAAAAAACTTGGAATGTTGGAGCATTTCCAAGTATACAATAGAATGTCACTAAAAAAATCAAATCACATCTCCTCATCACTATCCTCGTCATCATCAACATCAGCAGCTCGGCCAGCATGACCGGAAGGACCAGCACCAGAAGTACCAGCGCCAGAAGGATGAGTAGGGGAGCCAGCATAGAATTCACCAACGTAGTCACGAGGTGCACGATACCAATCATGGGTGTTACCTGGCTGGAAGTAGGCATGGACAGCCTCATCCTCACAGCGGTAACCCGAAAAAGCTGGATCTCGAGGGATGGAGGCGGCAGAGTGACCAGTCTGGGCAAAACGCAGATCGGCCAAGGAGTTTGCCATCGCCTGGTAACGGGTGACGTCGCGGAACTCACGCTCGCGAGCCATGTCCGTCAACGAGACGTGCAAAGCAGATAAGTGCTGATGTATGCCCTCAAATGTCATGGCATACTGATGAGGTGGTGGAGGAGGTACAGTAGGAGGAGCAGTAGGTGGAGCTGAAGCAGTCCGGCTGTGACGAGATAGCTGAAGAAACTTGGGCTCAGAGTCCTGAGTACAAGTCGATAGATCGATCTCAAATCGCTAAAAGATACGAGGGAGAATCATCGCGTAAGAGAGATTTCGATCTCTAGCACGACATCGTCCTATCATCTGAATGATAGTCTTAGGGGTGGAAAAAGGAATCCCCTTAAGAATATGGTACATGGCGGACAGTTCAAGTGAGGTCACATAATCTTTGGAAGTAGATTTAGGAAGGATAGTAGAGTAGATGATGCGGTGCAATTCGTAGTCGAACAAGTTCAGGTTGTTAGCCTTGAACTTTCCAGAGCGTACTCTGTCAGGAGCACAGAGTTCCGCTTTGAAACTAGTGAGTGTCGTGCCTTCGAAAAACTCGAATTCCGTGATGTCTACTAGCGGTTCACCTTCATTGGGAATACCAAGAATCTCCGCTAGGAGGGCATCATCGAACTCGATGTCGATGCCTCCAACACGTGTGCTCACAACAAAAGTGTTAACTACGAGATTGCAATAGAATAAACGAATGGCATTAGTAGCTATCGGGAAGCACAGTTTAACAAATAGGTGTAACCCTAATGCCTCAAATAAGTGACGATGATCGGGAAATACCGTCCATTTGATCGGAGCGCCGCCGCATATGGATCGGGTGGAAAAATCACCGTACCATAATAGGGCTTGGTCGAGGGTTTGGAAGAAAAACCCATCGAAAGTGCCGTCGCTTGTTTGGATCGGCGAAAAGAGTGAATCCGTGTGTGGATTCGAAGATGACCCTTCCTCACTAGGAGTGGTCTTCTTCTTCCTCTTGAATGGATTAAATTTAGGTGCCATTGAAATAAAAAGCACAAATTGAAAGGTGGAGAAAGAGGGAGTTATACCTCACGAAATTAGGATATGTTGTAGAGAATGTCGATCTCCGCACGATTCCAAATTTTGGAGAGATTTCACCAAGTAGATTGGAAGGAAAAGATTGGTGAAAAGCTAGGGTTTGAAGGCTCGGGTCGGCTGCTGCTGCTGTTTGAATTGATTTGGAAGCAATGAAAGAGAAGAAGCTCTCGGGTTCTGGATATATACACAGATACCCTCAACCGAACTCGGGCCGAATTCGGTCAGAGCTCTGGCCGAATTCGCCTAGGGTTCTTCAAAGTTGATTTTTGCCACTTCTTTTTCATTATCTCATTTCAAATATTTAATTCAAAGATTAGTTATTTTAGCCTTCAAATAACATAATTAATAATATTTTATGAATTAAATGTCTTTACACAACGACTGTCTCAGATTAGCTATAGGAGTACTGTCCCAGCTGGCGGAGGTTCACCGGAGAACTCTTAAATACCGCTTCGCTTCAACCGTAGTTGTGGTGACAGACAGACTCTTTATTAGCTTGTCTCTAACACAGTTTTTGCGTATTGAGATATAATCATAAAACATAATCAATTAATATTATTGACGTCCAAAATTCCTAATTCTCGACGTAAATAATTGAAACGATCTTCCGCTAGAGGTTTAGTAAAGATGTCAGCTAATTGATTTTCAGTATCTATGTACACAAGGTTTATATCTCCATTTTGATGATGATCTCTAAGAAAATGATGTCTAATCTCGATATGTTTAGTACGAGAGTGACATACTGGATTCTTAGTCAAATTAATAGTGCTCGTGTTATCACAGAAATGAGAATATGTGTGTAAATAAATCATAGTCTTCTAGGGTTTGTTTCATCCACAAAATCTGAGCGCAACAACGTCCTGCGGCGATGTACTCAGCCTCTGTTGTTGATAGGGCTACAGAATTTTGCTTTTTACTAAACCAAGAGACTAAAGCTTTGCCTAAGAAATAACATGTGCCACTTGTACTTTTTCTATCAACTTTGCATCCAGCAAAATCTGCATCCGAATAACCAATAAGGTCAAAGGACTTAGTTTTGGGATACCACAAGCCAACAGAAGAAGTGCCTTTAAGGTATCAGAAGATATGCTTAACTGCGGACAGATGTGATTCCTTTGGGTTAGCTTGAAAACGTGCACACAGGCAAACACTAAACATTATATCTGGACGACTAGCAGTTAAATAAAGTAAACTACCAATCATACCTCGATACTTACGTGTGTTGACTGGCTTGCCTTGTTCATCTGAATCAAGCTTTGTTGAAGTTGCCATCGGAGTGCCAATAGGTTTGACATTGTCCAGATCGAACTTCTTTAGCAAGTTTTTTGTGTACTTGGCTTGATTTATGAATGTCCCATTATCAGTTTATTTGATTTGCAATCCGAGAAAGAATTTCAGCTCTCCCATCATGCTCATTTCAAACTCATTCTGCATACACTTAGAAAATTCTTGACAAAGAGATTCATCAGTGGATCCAAATATGATATCATTAACATAGATTTGAATTAAAAGCAGCTTGCCATTAAAAGATTTAATAAACAGTGTAGTGTCAACCTTTCCTTTTGAAAAGCCGTTGTCAAATAGAAAAGAGCTTAGACGATCAGACCAAGCACGAGGGACTTGTTTTAAACCGTATAGAGCTTTCTTCAACTTGAAAACATGGTCAGGATTTTTGAAATCCGTGAAACCCGAAGGTTGTGCTACAAAAACTTCTTCTTTTATAAAACCATTTAAAAAAGCACTCTTCACATCCATTTGAAAAAGTTTGAAATCATGAAAATATGCAAATGCACATAACATGCGAATGGATTCTAATCTCGTAACTGGGGCATAAGTCTCATCGTAGTCGATACCTTCTTCCTGATTGTATCCTTGAGCTACGAGTCGAGCCTTATTACGAGTCACTAAACCATTCTCATTCAGTTTGTTTCGGAATACCCAACGGGTGCCAATGACCGGATGATCAACAGGCCTGGGAACAAGTTCCCAACTTGATTCCGTTCAAATTGGTTTAATTCCTCTTGCATAGCATCTATCCAAAAACTATCACTATATGCTTCATCAATAGTTTTGGGTTCTAGCTGTGAAATAAATGCAACACTAGAAACAATATCTCTACAGGATGTACGAGTACTTACTCCCTTGGTAATATCACCAATTACCAAATCCTTTGGATGATTTGCTGTAAATTTCAACCTTTTTGCTTCATTCTGAAGGTAGCTGGTTCCTGGATCTTCTCTAGGAGGTTCAGCTAGTGCAGAGCTTGGTTGAGAATCAGCTGGAGTTGAGCTTGGTACAGATGTATCTTCGTCATTGTCATCAATCGTCATTTG
The DNA here is from genome assembly GCA_029216955.1 of Iris pallida. Classification (NCBI taxonomy): domain Eukaryota; kingdom Viridiplantae; phylum Streptophyta; class Magnoliopsida; order Asparagales; family Iridaceae; genus Iris; species Iris pallida. Next base: position 2,350,916 of record JANAVB010035817.1, read on the forward strand.
ATTTAATTCATCAAAGGTGACATTGATTGACTCTTCGATAATCATGGTACGTTTGTTGAAGACTCTGTATCCTTTGCTCTTGGCCGCATAACCTAAAAATATACCTTCATCGGCCTTTTCATTAAATTTTCCCAAATTGTCTTTTGTGTTAAGAATAAAACATTTACAACCAAAAATTCTAAAGTATGAAACTGAAGAAATTCTATCAAACCATAAATCAAATGGAGTCTTCTTCGACTTGGGTCGAATTAGAACTCTATTGAGAACAAAGCAAGCTGTGTTGACAGCTTCAGCCCAGAAATATTTGGGTAGACTAAACTGGTTTAACATCACTCTGGCCATTTCGGTTAGAGTTCTGTTCTTACGTTCCACAACTCCATTTTGTTGTGGAGTCCTAGGGCAGGAGAATTCATGAATAAAACCGTGTGTGTCACAAAATTGCTCAAAATCAGCATTCTCGAATTCGCCACCATGATCACTTCTAATGCGAGTGATCATGTAACATTTTTCATTCTGAACTTTCTTGCAAAAGGCGACAAATTCGGATAATGCATCATTCTTGTGTGTCAAGAATATACCCACGTGTATCTAGAGAAATCATCTACAATTACGAAAACATAAAGTTTACCTCCGAGGCTAGCAACTCTGCTAGGACCAAATAAGTCCATATGAAGCAATTGTAGAGGTCTAGTAGTACATACTGCGTTTACTGACTTGAAAGTGGATCTGGTAGCCTTGTTCCTTTCACATTGACTGCATACCGAATCCTTCTTGAATGTAATGTCCGGTAAACCGCGTACTAGCTTCTTTGTGGATAATCTTGATATTGTATCCATATTAGCGTGACCGAGTCTCATATGCCACAGATGACTCTCATCACTCTTGGCCATTAAGCATCTACCTGAAATGTTAGTTTCTTCTAACAAATAGAAAACATATATATTGTCTTCCCTGATACCTTCAAAGATAATACTACCAGTTGAGCTATCAACTATAGTACATTTGTCTTTGCCAAAGTTGATGCCATAACCATGATCAGCTAGATGACTTATGCTGAGTAGGTTATGTTTCAACTCGGTAACCAGACAGACATCCTTAATTACAGGATAGGGAGACTTACCAACATCACCGATACCAATAATATACCCTTTCAAATTATTACCGAAGGAGACATAGCCTTCCTTCTTTTTCTTCGACAGTGTTGCAAATAGGGTAGCGTCACCGGTCATATGCCGTGAGCAACCGCTGTCGAGGATCCATTTGCTTCTAGCATATGAAGGGTGTTCCACCTACAAAACAGTTTGCAGATGAAACCTTTGGTACCCATTTCTTGTAGGGTCCTGAATTGTTAGCTTTAGGTATCCAAGCATAAACATTTAGATCTACAAGCTTTCTCATTCTACATGCAGATGATATATGACCAATGAGGCCACAATAATGACATTGTGCATGTCGAGTGTTGAAAGCTGAGTGGTGTGCATGGTTGGTAGGTTTGGGTTTTCTAGTATAGAAGAAAGCATACCTATAATCTTGTTTGGTCTTGACCTTTTGGGGTAAAGGTTTGATAGGGTTAGGTCTGACAGTGTTTAGCTTGGGAATGTTCCGATTTCTCGGTAAGTGACACGTGTTAGGGTAGGAAGCAGCAGGCTCAGGCTGTTTTCCTAACCTAATTTCCAATCTTTTGGAAGTGTCATACAACTTAGTATAATCAGAAGTAAGTGATTCCATTCTGATTTGTGCACATTGAAGACTTTTCTTCTCTATAGAAAGTTCTTCCTTGAGTTGGTTAATAATTTTGTCTTTCTCTTCAGATGACTTGGTAGTCTCGTGTAATAAGAGCTTTATTGAAGAAAGCTCACCAGACTCACTAACATTATTTCTAACCTCAGCTAGTAGGTCGGTAAGTCTACCTATTTCACCTTTGTACTCTTTGAGTACCTTCTTAGAGGTCTGATACTTACTACGCAGTTTCCTGTAATCAGTCATCAGGTCACTGAAGGCATCTCCTAATTGCTCAAAGGTGAAGTCATCATAAGTTTCTACAGGTTCAGTAGGTACCTGATCGGTTGCCATGAAGCATACATTTGCAGCGTCCTCTGAGTGTTCGTCTTCTGAGTCGCTGGCTTCACTCTCATGCCATATGCTGGTGTCGACATATTTTCGAGATGTTGATCTTTTCAGGTTCCCTTTTTCATACCTGTTGTTCTTCTTGCTCGATGATGAGTTTGTGGGACAATCCTTCTTCATGTGTCCCTTCTTCTTGCAGCCATAACAGACAGCATCTTCTTGGTACCAGTTGTTGCTGTTGTTCTCTTTGACTCTCTTCTCATGTCTCATGAATCTTTTGAACTTCCTTGCTAGGAGAGCTTGATCTTCAGCGTCAGATCCACTGCTGTCTGAGTCATCTTCAGCAGCTTTTTTGTGCTGAGCCTTGAGGGCGATAGTCTTCTCCTTTGGTGCAGGCTCTTCAAAATCTTATAGCTCCAGTTCATGAGTGAGTAGCTTACCCATGAGTACTTCGAGGGACATAGTTGTGAGGTCATTCCCTTCAATGATTGCAGTAGCCTTTGGAATCCAGTTCTTGGTGAGAGCTCGCAGGAGTTTGCGAATCTTTTTATGGTTACTGTAATCTTTGCCTAGTGAGGACAAAGGATTTACAATATCCAAGAATCTCTCGAACATTTGTGTGACTGTTTCGTTGGGCTTTATTTTGAACGCCTCGTACTCTTGAGTAAGTCTGCTGACTTTAGATTCCTTGACTTGAGTCGTGCCTTCATGTGTGACTTCGAGTAGCTTCCATACTTCATTGGCCGTTGTGCAGATAGACACCCTGTTAAATTCAGTTCTGTCTAAAGCACAAAAGAGAGCATTAATGGCACGTGCGTCAAGACTGGCCCTTTTCTTTTCTTCCTCTGTATATCTGCTATGGGGTTTTTTCAACTAAAACTCCATCAACATTTATACGAGGTGGCTTTTGATAGCCATCAAGAACAATGGACCATAAATCAAAATCAAGAGATTTCAAGAAAAAACTCATCCGTGTTTTCTAATATGTATAATTTGTACCATCAAACAGTGGGGGTCTGTTTGTGGCCTGGCCTTCACTTATGAATTTCACAGTTGCCATGTGTTGTGCTGTGATCTATATAACAGTTAATTAAAAAGAATAAATAATTGTACTGTTACCTTTGCTTTACCTGTAACACCCGCTCTGATACCAATTGTAGGAACGAAATAGTAAAGCGTAATACTCTAGAGGGGGGGTGAATAGAGTTGGCAGCGGAATAATGCTAAATAAAAATGTTAGCAGCACAATCACAGAATATTAATCACAACTGAAATAATGTAAAGGCAAAGTTAAGAGAGCAAACGCAAAGACAGCGATGTATACTGGTATCCCTCTGTTGAGAACTAATTCAGTCGGTAGAACTCTTGCTACCAGTTGAATCCACTATTGGAAAAATCGCAAGTTTTCTTACGAAGTCCTTGCAACTTCTACAACGCGAGCTTTGATACGAAGAACTCGTCCAACTTCAAATGTGAAGAGGTATTCTTCAATCAAGCCTTCTGATTACAATCTCTCAGAAACTTCTAGACCGTACCGCACTGGCAAATTGACTAGAGGATTGTAACTGGCTTGGGATCTGAAATTTAAAGCTCTAGAAAACTCTTTGGAAGACTGAAAGCTTTAGATAGAGAGAAGATTGAAAGTGAATGAGTAAGTTGAAATGATCAAAATCCTTCTCTATTTATAGGAGTTCCAAAGGCAGACTTCTGTCAGAATTCGGGCAGAATTCGGACAGAACTCTTTGAGCAAATCTCGGTCAAATCCATAACTGCAGGAGGACCAAGTTCCAGAGATTCAAAATCACAACGGCCACTAACCGAACTCTGGCCGAACTCTGGCCGAGTTCTGTGTCACGACCCGCTACCCAAATTGTTGGGCCAGGCTGAGTCATGCCCAGCCTACGTTGAGATAAAACGTAGTAAGCTGTTCTAAAGACAACAGGATAAGACTAAATGTACTAACAGTTCTATAAGTGAAGAAGAATCATAAATGCTCCAAACACAAAAGTCATCGTATATAGTAACGTCCAAGTACAAGTAAACTGAAATGTAAAACTGGATACATGTCCAGTTACAAAATAATATAGTCTAATACATGTCTACTCTCAAAAGTCTAAGTAAACAAAAGACAACTAGGCGAGATTTCCCGCAGGAACATCCTCGTAAAGCAGAGCCGGGTCCTCGGCAGTAACTCCATAGTATGAGTCGCAGAGTAACTCCTCCTCAGAAAGGACACCTACAACGTTATCCTGTCAGGACGGGAGCAAGTACTAAATCTAGCAAACTAGCATATGAAACATGGAAATGAACATAAGAGGAATAACTGGAAAGCATGGCATCACATAGTCTATCATGGCAAGGATACATATGTCATAGAAACAGCTGTATATGTAATGTTTAAAACTGTAGCAGGTACGTGATCGGTCAATAGATGTATAATGTACGGGGGGGCACATAATGAAATATACTTCCGTACAAGTGAAATGGCGACAGATGTACATACGTACAAATCTGCGTTGAGATAAAGCCTAAGACAAGGTATACATATAAAATGTCAACCTTGCTTGGTATGTACGTACGGAGAAGGGGGCAAGATCACGTACTCAACTATCAGTTTCCCCATAATCCATATTCTAATCATGTGAGAGATACATCAAGACTGTTCTAAGCATGGTAGTAACTGAAAGTATATCATGTAGAGATTCTAACTTGCTACCCCAAGGATCAGCATTCAACATGGTGGGGTTTGCAGTTCATTTATGTGACAATATGTAAAGTTCGTAGAAAGTACTTGCCTCTAGCAAAGCAAAACAAAACAAGCTGCGATAACAATGCTATGGATGTCCGGTAACTCATCGTTGTAGAAGTGAATACAATAACTTAGTTTTACACTAAGCTAAACACTAGGACACTAATTTGGTGAAACACGACTTGTGATTGGGCACCTAGCCAAAATGATGACTTGTTATAGGAGACCAATGTGGGGTGACACACTATGTTAAATAACTTTCTAGGGTCTTTACACTAGTGAGGGATGGGGTTCAACACGACTAAAACTCCAAATAACACAAAAAGCTACAAGTCGTAATTAATCAATAAATAAATCAAAAGATCATTGTGTTCTATCAATTTTAGAGATAGACAAAAAGTCTAGTTTTTCTTAAAGTAAAGTACCAAGGTGATCCTTGTTAATCATAGAAATTTATTATAATTTTTCTGGAATTTATTAACCAGTACAAATATTTTATAAAAATCAGTTTTCCTAAGTATACAGAAAATGAGTTTTGGTTTCATATGCCAAACTAGGGGCAAAACAGTAAATTAAATATTACAAAAATTATACTAAATTAGCCAACTTAACATAGTATCTAAATACTATTTTTCCATAATTTTAGCAATACTTTAAGTATTTTTAGAAAATCAAAAACAGCAATGCACACAATGATTAATTATCTGCGTATTTTTGTCCATGTATATAATTTGAACCAAAGTTCAAATACAGGACCCAAGGCCATGATCAAGTCCAATATGACTTGTACAGGTCTTGAATGTGTGAAAACATATTTGGGCCCAAATACCCATGCTAGGCTTGGCACCAAATGGTTACAGTAATTTAAATACAATAAAAATACAATTTGATAATAGTCAAAATAAATATTATTATTTTAATAAGGTAAATTTGTACAAAAAAGATATATATACATACTTATGCTAAAAAGTATATATAGATATATAAGGAAAAATACTTAATTTATAAAGTATACATTATAAATATATATCTATATACAAATATATATATTTTTATATATATATATATATATTATATATTATATATATATATATATAATATATTATATATATAATTATATTATATATATATATATCTATAATATATATATATATATATATATATATATATATATATATATATATATATATAAGAAAACACTTAATAATATAGTGTATATATATATAATATATACGTTGAAAATATTATATTATATATACAAACATATGCATATAGAATTTACTAACTACAAAATATATATACATATATATTAAATACTGTTTAAAATACAGTATATACATATATATACTAATATATATATATATATACACATATATATAAAAATAAAAAAAAAGAAAAAGGAAAAAGGAAAGAAAAGAAAAGAAAAAGAACAGCAGTGGCCGGTTCGAACCCAGGCCAGAGAGAGAAGCGCGCGGGGGGGTTTTAGGTTAGGATGGGCTGGCCAGGGGGTCAGCCCATCAGTTGTGTTAGAGTAAGGGTTGTGTTTATTTTATTTAGGTTCGAATTAATTAACATAAAAAAAAATATAAAAACAATCTGTGTCCTGACAGTTAGGACACAGGTATCAGCGTTCCTCGCTTAGCACGACACGCACGAAGCGACTTGGCCGTGTCCAAGCTAACCCTAGTATTGCCCGTGTCCTGGCGAGTCTCATATGTGAAGACGAGACTCGCACGACACGAAACGAAGCTGACACTTACGTGTCCGATCAACTCAGGGTGAATCGAAGGTCGGGGACGGCGGAGGAGACGTCGGGGTCGGGGCGCTCCGGTGGCGCTGGGGTCGCCTCGTCACCGCGCGTCGACTGATGGTGGTTGGGGGCGGTGGAAGTCAACGGTGGGGCTGGGCGGAGCTTGTCGGAGTAGGGTTAGGGTTTGTGGGTTCGTCGGGGAAGAGGGGTCGTCGGTGGCTTTGGTGAGAGTTTAGGGTTAGGGTTTAGGTCAGGGGAGAGGGGGGGAGTTTTATAGAGGGTTTTTGTGGCGGTCGGGCAGCCGGGAAAGGCGGGGTCAGGGCGGCGAGTCGGTCGGGGCAGGGGGGTTGGTAAGAGTCAAAGGAGAGAGAGAGAGGGATCTGTCGTGGGGGGGGGGGGTGTTTGGTAATTAGCAGTAGGGCCCCTATAGTTTAGGAATTTACAATACACACTTTAAAACAATTATTAAATTACAACTAATATACTAACAATTCTAATAATTGCAAAATACTATTAAAATAATTCAGAAAATTATAAAATGCTATTAAAACATTTAAATGAATTACAAAATGATATTTTTGTATTTTAAAACTCATTAAAAATTCATTTAAAAATTCTAGGAAATTCTTAAAATCATAATAAATTATTTTAAAACCAATAATGACATTTAATAATTAATTAACACTAGTTTAATAAATTTTGAAAATCAGGGGTTGACAAGTCTTTTCTCCTTGAAAATTTTGTCCTCGAAATTTACAAGGATTGAAAACCCTACAATATTCTAACATAGCAAGTAATACAATCAAATGACTAAGGCTACGATCGAAACTAACCTCTAAGGTATCAAGCGGGAACGGGTGGTTCCCTCGCAGCGGTTGGATCGAACAAGTAAGGGTATCTCTCCCTCATGTCCGACTCCCTCTCCCAAGTAGATTCACCTGGGGAGTGACGGCTCCAAGCTACTCGTACTAGGGGTATAACCTTGTTCCTCAGCCTCTTCTCTCTCCGGTCTAATATCTCCACTGGCTGCTCAGAAACTGTAAGGCTCGGTCCGACCACCAACTCTGAATGATCTAGCACATGACTGGGGTCTGGAACATATCTCCTCAGCTGAGATACGTGAAAGACATCGTGAACTCCTACTAGGTTGGGTGGAAGTGCAACCCTGTAAGCTACCTCTCCGATCCTGCCAAGTACCTCGAACGGCCCGATGTATCTGGGGCTCAGCTTCCCTCCTCGTCCGAACCGGATCATCCCTCGAGTAGGTGATATCTTCACTAGCACCATATCACCGTCTGCAAACTCCATCGACCTGCGACTAGCATCAGCCCAGTGTTTCTGTCTGTCCTGAGCTACTCTGAGCCTGTCTCTGATCATTCCGACTTTCTCTGCTGTATCCGTGATTATCTCTGGCCCAAGCATAACTCTGTCTCCGACATCATCCCAAAAGAGCGGTGTGCGGCATCGTCGTCCATATAGCGCCTCGAAAGGAGACATACCAATACTGGCCTGGTAGCTGTTGTTGTATGAAAACTCTACCAAGTGCAGATGGCTCTTCCATGATCCTCCGAAGTCCAGTACGCAGGTCCTCAACATATCCTCTAGTGTCTGTATCGTCCTCTCGGACTGCCCATCTGTCTGTAGGTGGTACGCCGTACTGAACTTGAGCCTACTGCCCAACTCCTCCTGTAAGCTCCTCCAGTAGTGGGATGTAAATCTGCTGTCTCTGTCTGACACGATGCTCACCGGCACTCCGTGTAGGCGAACTATCTGCTGCATGTATAGCTCCGCCAACTTCTCAATGGAAAGCCCCACCTTAAAGGGTATAAAGTGCGCACACTTCGTCAGCCTGTCTACGATGACCCAAATGGCATCCTTTCCTCCTTGGAAACGAGGAAGCCCTGAAACGAAGTCCATCGTAATATGTTCCTACTTCCACTCGGAAATGGGTAACGGCTGCAACAAACCAGCTGGCCTCTGGCGCTCCGCCTTGACCTGCTGGCAAACTAGGCATCTCGAGATGAAACGTGATACGTCCCTCTTCATCTCGTGCCACCAAAGATGTTTTTGCAAGTCACGGTACATCTTGTTAGCACCAGGGTGAATAGAATATCTCGATCGGTGCGCCTCCTGCAAGACTGCCTCTACCAGCTCTCCCTTCGACATGCACAATCGGCTGCCATGCCTTAGGGATCCATCCTCTGCTATAGTGAAGTCATCCAGCAATCCAGCTAATGCCTGGGGTCGAAGTCTGCGAAGGCTCTCATCTGTAGACTGTGCCTCCCGGATCTGCTCCATCAATCCTGACTGAATGTCAAGCGCCATCATCTGTATCACTGATCCTGGCCGAACTAGCTCGATACCGAGCTTCTTCAGATCCTCCCGCAAATGCCGATCAATCATCAGGTACCATGCCATCGGATGCCTGCTTAGCGCATCCGCCACCACATTTGCCTTCCCGGGGTGATATTGTAAATCGATGTCGAAGTCCTTCATCAACTCCAACCATCGTCTTTGTCTCATGTTCAGCTCTTTCTGCGTGAATACATACTTCAAGCTTTTGTGGTCAGTAAAGATTTCCACACGCTCTCCGTATAAGTAATGTTTCCATAACTTGAGTGCAAAGATCACCGCAGCTAACTCGAGGTCATGGGTAGGATAATTCCTCTCATGAGTCCGCAACTGCCTAGATGCATAAGCAATTACTTTCCCATGCTGCTGTAGAACACATCCTAGCCCCTTCCCAGAAGCATCACTGTATATGGTGAAACCTCCAGAACCTGAAGGTAAAGTCATAACTGGAGCGGTCGTCAGCCTCCTTTTCAGCTCCTCAAATGCTGTCTGGCAGTCCTTTGACCAAATGTACTCTGCGTCCTTCCGTGTCAGCTTCGTCGGGTTCCGCTATCCTAGCAAAGTCCTGGACGAACTTTCTATAATAGCCTGTTAAACCCAGAAAACTCCTGATCTCTGAAACTGACGTCGGAGCCTTCCACGTCTCAACTGCAGCAATCTTCCTGGGATCTACCGAGATTCCATCGCCAGTGACTACATGGCTGAGAAACTCCACTCGGTCTAAAAGAACTCGCACTTCGGCAATTTGGCAAACAATCTCTCCTGCCTCAGAATCCCCAAAACTATCCGCAAGTGCTCTGCATGCTCCTCCGGTGTCTTCGAGTATATCAGGATGTCGTCGATAAACACCACGACGAACTTATCCAGATACTGGTGAAATGTCTTATTCATCAAGTTCATAAAGACAGCTGGCGCATTTGTGAGACCAAATGGCATCACCAGAAACTCGTACTGCCCGTACTTCGTGTTGAATGCCGTCTTCTGGATGTCTGCTGGCCTAACCTTCACCTGGTGGTACCCAGATCTCAAGTCTATCCTGGAAAACACCTTCGCCCCGCTCAACTGGTCGAACAAATCATCTATCCTGGGCAGAGGATATTTGTTCTTGATGGTGATGGCATTCAAGGCCCGATAGTCAATACACAACCGGACTGTACCATCCTTTTTAGGCACAAAGAGCACTGGCGCTCCCCATGGAGAAGCATTGGATCGAATGAAACCCTTTTTCAATAGGTCATCAATCTGCTCTTTCATCTCTATGGCCTCCTTGGGATTCACTCTATAGCAAGCCCGGGATACCGGTGATGAACCCGGCACTAGATCTATAGTGAACTCCACATCTCTGTCAGGCGAAAGTCCTGGAAGATCCTCTGGGAATACATCCATAAACTCCCTAATGATAGGGTGTGGCGGTGCTGCGTCCCTGACTGTAGCACAACAGTTCGGCTCTAGGCAGATCTCCGGCCCTGTCCTCCTGACACTGAATGGTACTGTGCCTGGGGGACTGAACAAAATACTACCCTCATGACAATCTATAGATGCATGGGCCTAGCTAAGCCAGTCCATCCCCAATATGATATCATAACCGGGGAGTGGGATCACAAAGAATCGCCCCTCAAACTCTCTTTCGGCTATCATAATAGAGCATCTATAGCTTGCTCTAATAGGCACTGGTCCTCCTCCCGTCATTACTCTACTAATCTCCGCAGTAGATGTAGATACTAAGTGATGTTCTTGCATAAACTCTAATGATAGGAAGCTATGAGATGCACCAGAATCAAACAAACATAGAGCTAGAAAAGTATGCAAATAAACATGACCTGTAATGACGTCAGCTAAGTAATCCGGCTCCGAAACCTGCTCCGGCTCCGGCTCAATGGCTAGACTATAAACTCTCCCCTGAGGTCCCTTCTGCTGCTGCAGATGCTGCCCGAACCTCTACTGCTGAGTCGGGAGTGGTCCTCTAGTCTTCGCTACTAGGCACTCTCGAAGCTGATGGGTGGCAGACCCACAAGCTAAACACTGCATCAACCTCTTCCTGCAGACGGTGTGATCATGCCCTGGTCTTCCGCAGAAAGAACATACAGCTCCCCTCTGCTGCGGCCGGGGTCTCGGGGCTCTAACTGGCGGGGTCTGATGGTGTGGTGTAAGGGGACGGTAAGTCTGCTGGGGTAGCGTCGGCGCTCTCTGCTGGAAAGCCTGACGCTTGGACGGTCCCTCATGATGTACAGGAGCCGGCCTTTTGCTAGACAGAAGACGCTCCTCAATGCTCCGGGCCAACTCTAGGCTCTGGTAGTAGTCAGTCGTACCGTTCGCCACTATAAGAATG
>JANAVB010035817.1:2967162-3177162 GCA_029216955.1 Iris pallida
TCTAAATGTGTGTGTGTGTATTTATATATATATGTGTGTGTGTGAGTGTGTCTATGTATATATATGTATACATATGTATACCTATATGTGTGTGTGTATATATATGTATATATATAGATAGAGGGATGGTTTAGATAATATAAATGTGCATATATATATATATATATATATATATATATATATATATATATATATATATATATATATATATAAATAAAAAATATATATATATATATATATATATATATATATATATATATATATATGAGAAAAATGTACCTAAGGTCGACCTTAGGTAAGTTACCTAAGGTCGACCTCATTTTCCTCACTTTACAACATTTTTTTCTTGAATTTTTTTTTTATGGGATTCATCTACACCTTATTGATTGGCAACATACCAAATTTCAAGAAAAAAAAATATTGTTTAGCCCCCTATCTATCCCTTGCAAAATCGACGGTCTAAAACTTTGCTGCTACACCGTCGATTTTGCAAGGGATAGATAGGGGGCTAAACAATATTATAATCACTTAAAATTTGGTATGTTGCCAATCAATAAGGTGTAGATGAATCTCATAAAAAAAAATTCAAGAAAAAAATGTTGTAAAGTGAGAAAAATGAGGTCGACCTTAGGTAACTTACCTAAGGTCGACCTTAGGTACATTTTTCTCATATATATATATATATATATATATATATATATATATAGAGAGAGAGAGAGAGAGAGAGAGAGTATATATATATATATATATATATATATATATATATATATATAGAGAGAGAGAGAGAGAGAGAGAGAGAGAGAGATAGAGGTGAAGAAGTAGAGGAGAAGAAGAAGTAGAAGTCAGCAGTAGCAGCAGCTACATAGCTGTTGCTGTGGACAGTAGCAGCACATCAGCTGTAGCAGCTGCAGTAGCAGCCTAAAACCCCCCCTCCTCCATTGCCTTTTACCCCTAAACCCCCCCATATATATATGTATATATATATGTGTATATATATAGATAATTAGATATTAGATAGTTAGAATTAGAGAGAATAGAAGGGAGAATTAGAAGAAAGTTTAGGAAGAATTAGAAGAAGGAAAGTTAAGAGGAAAGAAGAAGATTAGAAGAATTTGAAGAGAATTAGAAGGAGGAACTAGAAGAAAAGTTAGGAGAATGAGAAGAAGATTAGAAGAGAATAGGAAGTAGTAAGGAGGAGAAGAATTAGAATGGGAGGAAGAAGTTAGAAGAGGAAATTAGAAGAGGAATTAGAGTGAGGGATAGAAGGAGTTTTTAGGAGAAATCGAGTTAGAGAGCGAATTTGAGCCCGGAGTATCGGAACGCGATGAAACTTGGCGTGGAGTTAGAATACGTGATTTAGATTTTGTGGGTAGGCTCCCGAGTGGAAATCGGGGTCGTAGGGCGCCGGTATCGTGCCGTATCAGTGCGTATCTTAAAATATTCAAGATTTTGGCAACGGGCCGTATCATGGACCGGATGTCCACGTTACCTAGGTATTTTGGTAGGTAATATATATATAGGCTAGTATCATACTACCCTGGAGAGATTGGGTCAAAATATCAAGCGTAGGTAGGCTAACTAGATAATCGCCGAAGGTAGAATTTTGCCATTTTTAAGGGTAAAATAGGTAATTGGCCTATGGCCAAGATATGAGTATCGAAGTCCAAGATGGACTTGGATATGGGTTGTAGAGGTTGGTAATGGGTAGAAATAGCCGTCTAGACTTAGTCTTGACCCCGGTTGACCACGGTTGACTTTTTAGACCAAAAGTCAACTATGGGTCAACACTTTGCCCAATTTAGTTCCAAATTCCATTAGACTTGTGCAGTTGACCAAAAGTCAACTGTTAGTCACCAGTGACCTAGAGTTGACCTAGGGTTGACCAGAGTTGACCATAGTTAACCAGAGTTGACCGGTTGACCAAAAGTTAAATGTTGACTCAAATTGACCTAGATTAATTCCGTTTGACTTGCATTGACCCAGTATGACCTAGCTAGACCTAATATGACTTAGGTTGACCTCGTACAGTCTAGTTTGACGTGTCTTGACCTAGAATGACTAAATAGGATTTAAATTGTCTTGACTTTAATTCCTAAACAGAGTATTGATACGTCTTGTTCTCTATAGGTCCTCGAGACGCTGCATTTGCTCCGGTTGACATATCATACCATATACAGGTGAGTACATTCTCTGACACTTTTCCAATTTATGATGATTGTTATAATTCATGTAATTAGTGTAGATATGCTTGTTCTCGACACATTGGTCACACGGATTGGTATTCATGGATCCCGACATAAGATGTTATTCCTCGTTATCTTGGTATATCTTGTGCAAGCTCCCTTGTAGTTCTTGTGCAGTATATGGACACCGATTCTCGAGGAGACTTGCTCCCTTCTCGTAGAATCCCGTGTCATAACGTGTCTTGCTTGGATCCACTCTACCAGTCGGGGACGGGGAGCACTAGTCTAGATATGTGGTCATTATCCGCCTTGTTTATTCTTGTAGACCTTGAATAATACCAATCCTACACTCCAAGTAGGATTGGTGGATCAGTAGACCTTGTGCAGACCCAAGCCGGCCACATATTGTAGCTAGTACTCACACACTTAGAGATATGATTCTTGATTCTTGTACATGCCATGATCAGTTTACTTGCCTTGTTCTAGCTCTAGATTTACAGCTTACCTTGTCATGATATTCACATGTACATTCCATGATTTCCTTGTATATACTATCTATTTACAGTCTTGTAGCTTTTATCATATCTTGTGAACTGCTGTTAGTAGATTGTACTCGTTCTATCCTGACAAGATATGTTAAAAATATTACAGATGCTGACGAGGGAGATTATTGTACCTACTACGGTCCGAATGACGTAGTGGGCGTAGACTTGGAGACTTTGGTCCAGCAGGGCTTAGCTCCGCCTGATGAGACCCTACCTATTGCTTAGTTAGAGTAGGTCTTTTGTACTAGACATTGTCTCCAGCTACTTTTGAGACTGTTATTATTATGGACTGTATTAGAGACTTGGACTTGTATATATTCTTGTGTTGGACTTGACAGGTTATTATTTTATTATCATCTTGTTGTCTTTATCTTTCAGTCTTTAATTTGTTATCTTAGAGTCGTGATTGAGTACTCATATATATTCATTGCTTGTCCTCCGTTCGGAGTTGACCATATTCTCGACAAGTTTTTGTTATATATATAAACTGTTTAGAGTAGAAAAATCTACAGCGTTCCACGCCGATTTTCGGTGAGGGCTGGACGTTGTCGCGTTACGTGCCCTTTTAGCGGGTGCGGGTCGTGACACATTTTAGTGGTGGCCCACGCAGGTCCTGTAGTCGTAATTAGTGCGATGTCGTGGCGGCACTCGTCTTAGAGTGTTGACTACGAGCCTGTGTTACACATAGGAGGTAGTAGGCTAAGAGTGCTCAATCACAGTAGGATCTTTTCTTGCTTATCTTGCTTACCGTCTTTGATATTGATTTACTGCATTCTAGCTGTCCTCCTTTGATATTGCCTTCATGTGCCATATTGATATCTTCTTTTCAATTTGTCTCCAGGATAGTGATGACTCATTCTCCTGGCGAGGAGCACGGGGAGACGGAGAGGTCTGCCACCTCTGGCGGGAAGGCTCCGGTCACTTCCCCCGCAGGTGGGACTTCTGTTGGGGCTCTCGGAGGTACTCCTCCAGCTACCTCGATGACAGTCCCTGGGGTTGCGGGTGCTCTTCCCGTAGTACCGAGAGCTGTCGGAGGCGCTCTTCCTCCTCCTGCACAGCGGATTCCTCCGCCAGTTGCAGACGTACTTCCATCTCCACCTCATCTGCCTACAGATATGGGGCAGATGCTTACCTTCTTCCAGCAGATGCTGGAGACTCAGAGAGCCCAGGTCGAGGTTCAGCAGAGGCAGACAGACGCGATGCGTCAGGGCATGGAGGATGCCCATCAGTTGGCCCTTGCAGCCGTGGAGCAGAGGGCTCCTCATTCGGGGATGCGACCGAGGTACGGAGATATCCAGGACTTCAAGAAGCTCGGGCCCCGTGACTTTAGCGGGACCGAGAATGTGGTCTATGCAGATGATTGGCTCGAGGATATCGAGCGACAGATGAGGGCCTCCCGCCTGGCAGACGACCTAAAGGTCGAGGCGGTAGGTTTGCAGTTGCTAGAAATTGTGTGCACCTGGTTCAGAAATGAGCCAGCCCTAGCTGGAGAGGGCCATACTTGGGCAGAGTTCAAGCTCCTCTTCAAGAAGAAGTTCTTTTCTCCTACGGACAAGATTGACCTGGTACGACAGTTCCAGGATCTGCAGCAGGGCAGTCTATCTATGGAGGAGTACGCAGCGGAGTTCGACCGTCTGAGCCGATACGCAGAGTACATGGTTCGAGACCGGGAGATCAGGGCGAGCCGGTTCAGGGAGGGACTCATTTGGGATATCAAGCACCTCATTTCCTCCTTCTATGAGACATATACCCAGATCTATGCGGAGGCCCGCAAGGTAGAGCGGGAGTGGGGCTTGAAGCCCAAGAGGGAGCGTAATCATTTCTCGGGGGCTACTAGCAGCGCAGGGGCTGCTAAGCGCCCTCAGCTTCAGCATCATTCTTTCCAGCATCACCAGCCGCAGGTGCAGGCCAGAGCACCGATTCAGCAGCAGGTGCAGCACACTCAGCCGAGGCAGGCTCAGCATGGGGTTCCTTGTAACTACTGTAAGAAGTCTGGTCACATCTGGGAGGTCTATCGGAAGAGGCTGGGCATGTGCCTCTACTGCGGGGAGGCTGGACATCAGTTGAGGGATTGTCCTGCGAACCCTCGCAGGGTAGTCCATGGAGCGGTAGCAGCTCATGGGGCACCGACGAGAGTTCCTGCAGTGCAGCAGAGGGGTCCACTTTGGACCCAGCAGCAGCGGTTTGTTCAGCACCACCAGCAGCGGGGTGGTCAGGGTAGAGCCTTTGCTCTTGCGGCCGAGGAGATCGAGCCATTCGCAGATGTAGTTGCAGGTTCGGTTCTTCCTGATTCTTTTCCTGCCTTAGCATTATTTGATTCAGGTGCTACGCACAATTTTGTGTCTGTTTTTTTGCACTTAGGCACAATATCATTGCTGAGTATCTTGGTGGGACTTGCAAGATTATGACTGGGAATGGCATCATCCTAGTTAATAATGTTTGCAAGGGGCGGAGAATTTCTTTGAGAGGCCGGGAGCTGAGTGCATGTTTGCTCGTAATGCTACTTTCGAGTTACGATGTGGTACTCGGTATGGATTGGTTGAGCATGCACCACGCTAGCATTGACTGCAGAGGGGGCAGTATTCTGTTTAGGCCGCCGGGAGAGTCGGAGTATGAGTTTACCAGGGGTTCAGCGGAGTCAGGAGATGGATTCTACGGAGCATTGTTGGCGGGGACGGTGTTGCCACATCCACTCATTGCTGAGTTCTTGGATATCTTTCCCGAGGAGCTGCCCGGGATGCCACCAGATCGTGATGTTGAGCTTTCTATAGACCTAGTGCCGGGCGCTGAGCCAATCTCCCAGTACGTCTATTGAATCAACAATAGCGAGTTAGCGGAGCTGAAGAAGTAGGTCGACGAGCTGGAGGACAAGGGCTTTATTCGATCTAGCTCTTCACCATGGGACGCGCCAGTTCTTTTTGTCCCCAAGAAGGATGGTACGGTATGTCTGTGTATTGGTAACAGGGCGCTCAACAACCTTACCATCAAGAACAAGTATCCTTTGCCAAGGATTGATGACTTGTTCGACCAGTTGAGCGGGGCGAGAGTGTTCTCGAAGATCGACTTGCGCACCGGGTACCATCAGCTGAAGGTGAAGCGGGATGACATTCCGAAGACTGCCTTTCGGACTCGCTATGGCCAGTATGAGTATACCGTCATGCCGTTTGGGTTGACCAACGTCCCGGCGGTATTCATGAACTTGATGAACAAGGTATTTCATCAGTACCTTGACAAGTTCGTGGTGGTCTTCATTGATGACATTCTCATCTATTCGAAGACGCCAGAGGAGCACGAGAAGCACATGAGGATTGTGTTGGACACTCTCAGGAGGAAGCAGCTGTATGGGAAGCTGTCCAAGTGCGAGTTCTTCTTGGATCGCGTGGAGTTCCTAGGCCATGTTGTCTCTGGCGAGGGGATTTCAGTGGATCCGAAGAAGATTTCTGCGGTGGAGTCCTGGTCTACGCCGAGCTCAGTAGCAGAGGTTTGGAGTTTTCTGGGTCTGACAGGTTATTACCGGAGGTTCGTGCAGGACTTTTCCAGGATTGCCCAGCCGATGACCCGCCTTACCAGGAAGGACGAGGAGTTTGTTTGGTTCGATGAGTGCCAGGCCGCCTTCGAGGAGCTGAAGGCGAGGTTGACTACAGCTCCTATCTTGACGCTGCCATCTGGATCTGGTGGTTATACGATCTACAGTGATGCTTCAGGACGGAGTTTGGGTTGTGTGCTTCAGCAGCATGGGAAGGTAATTGCCTATGCATCTAGGCAGTTACGTCCTCATGAGAGGAATTACCCTACCCACGATCTTGAGCTGGCAGCGGTCATCTTTGCTTTGAAGCTATAGAAACACTATCTGTACGGAGAGCGTGTGGAGATCTATACTGACCACAAGAGCTTGAAGTACGTGTTTACCCAGAAGGAGCTGAATATGAGACAGAGGCGATGGTCAGAGCTGATGAAGGATTTTGATATATCCTTACAGTACCATCCAGGGAAGGCCAACGTGGTCGCGGATGCTCTGAGCAGGTATCCCGTGGCCATGTGTTTGACGATAGATCGTCACCTTCTGGCTGATCTGGAGAGCTTGGGCGTAGAGGTGATAGTTCCTGGGTTCGAGGCGCAGATGTGGGGTCTGCAGGTGCAGTCGGAGCTGATGGAGAGAGTCAGGGCAGCTTAGTTTGAGGATGAGGCTCTGAGGGTCATCAGGGAGCAGGTCCAGATTGGGCTGTTGGATGAGTTCTCTTTAGCAGGGGACGGGTCGCTGAGGCATGGTACCAGATTGTGCGTGCCGAGCGGAGGACTTCGGGAGGAGGTTCTTCAGGAGACGCACCGTTCTCAGTACTCTATGCATCCAGAAGCCAACAAGATGTCTAGAGACTTGAGACATCATGTTTGGTGGTATGGCATGAAACGTGAGGTGGTTCAGTTCGTGTCGAGATGCTTGGTGTGCCAGCAGGTGAAGGCCAGGAGGCAGAGACTCGGTGGATTGCTCCAGCCACTACCTATTCCTGAGTGGAGGTGGGAGCATATCACTATGGACTTTGTATCTGGGCTTCCGTGCTCTCCAGGAGGAAAGGATGCGATTTGGGTCATTGTTGATCGATTGACCAAATCAGCCCACTTTTTGCCTTTCAAAGTGGGTTTGTCGACGGAGAGGTTGGCCGAGATGTACGTGCGGCAGATAGTCCGATTGCACGGGGTTCCAGTGAGTATAGTCTCAGATCGGGACAGCCGATTCACTTCCCACTTCTGGCGGAGTTTGCAGCTTAGCTTGGGCACATCGCTCAAGTTCAGTACCGCATACCACCCCCAGACAGACGGGCAGTCGGAGAGGACGATTCAGACCCTCGAGGATATGCTGCGTACCTGTGTCTTGGACTTCGGGAGATCTTGGAAGGACCACCTTCATTTGGTAGAGTTTGCTTACAATAACAGCTACCAAGCCAGTATAGAGATGTCACCTTTCGAGGCTCTATACGGACGGAGGTGCCGTACTTCCTTGTCTTGGGATGATGTCGGTGAGAGGGTTTTGCTTGGCCCTGAGATGGTAGTGGATGCTGCAAAGAAGGTCAGGGTTATCAGAGATAGACTTCGGGTGGCGCAGGATAGGCAGCGGCATTGGGCCGATAGCCACCGGAGGCCGTTAGAGTTTGAGGTATAGTTTAGATTTTTCTAGTACTTGAGTCTGATTGTGATTGTTTTAGATCAAGCTCTAAGTCTTGTGTTTTGTTCTAGGTTGATGATCTTGTCTTTCTGCAGATTTCTTCGACGCGTGGCACGATTCGTTTTGGTGGCGGCGGGAAGCTTAGTCCACGATACATCGGACCATTCCGTATCTTGGGCAGGGTCGGTGCAGTGGCTTACCGATTGGAGTTACCGCCCGCACTAGAGGGAGTACACTGTGTGTTCCACGTGTCGCAGCTGAGATGGTACGTGACAGATCCCAGTCACGTCTTGGACCACTCAGAGATCGTAGTGGGACCGACACTCATCTATCCAGAGAAGCCGGTCGAGATCTTGGACCGAAGAGAGAAGGTGCTCCGGAACCAGGTCATTCCCTTGGTTCGCGTTGCATGGAGACACCACTCTCCAGGTGAGTTCACCTTGGAGAGAGAGGACGACATGCGGGAGCGATTCCCATATCTCTTCGAGCCTTGAGGTAAAATTCTATCTTTTTCTTTCCTTGTTCTATTCATGATTGCTGTTTTAGTTCTCATTCAATTTCGAGGACGAAATTTTTTTAAGGAGGGTAGATTTGTCACCCCCAGTTTTCAAATTAGGGGTATTTTCATCATTTTTCAAGTTTTATAATTTTTAGGAATTTTTATTTATTTTATGTGATTTTTTTGGGATTTATTTGGTTTGGTTTGGATTTTATCCAATTCGGACCCAAATTGGAGACCCGGGTAGCCTGGACCCTAGTAGGACCCATATACTAGCTGGGCTTGGCCCACATGCCATCATAATTAGGCTAGAAATCATTAACCCAACTTCCATGGCTTAATTAGTCATTATAGAGGCTAATTTAGTTAGTTAGGGTTAAACCGAACCAAACCGAAACAAACCGAACCCAACTTGAACCAAGTCTATTGGGTTGGAGGGTTATTGGATCCACCCAAAACCCAATAACCCCCCCCCCCCCCCCCACATGGCCGGCCAAGTGAGTCCCCCCCCCCCTTTTCTTCTTCATTAAGTTACAACCCTCTATCTCTCTCTCCAAAAATTCCTTTCTTCCCAAACTCCTTTCCTACAAGAACCTAATTTAGGTAAGCCATTAAATCCTCTATTTATTGCTCTTTGCTTTTAATTCCTTCACATTAATTATAGGGAATGAGATTCTCCACCATTTGCCCATGAATTTGTAGGTTTTCCCTAGAAAATCTAGGTTAAAAAATATTTGGGGGTTTATATATTAAGTGGTATATATATATATATATATATATATATATATATATATATATATATATATATATATATATATATATATATAAAATATATATATATATATATAAATATATATATAAATATATATATGTAGTATTTATATATATGTATTTGTGTGTGTGTGTAGAGAATTGGTGGTGGTGGTGTTTGTGTCATGAGAATGGTGGTGAGAGTGTGAGTGAGCTTGTGTGTGAGAGTGTGAGTGTGTGTATGTGTTTGTGAGAGTGTGTGTGTATATATGTATACATATATATATCTAAATGTGTGTGTGTGTATTTATATATATGTGTGTGTGTGTGTGTGTCTATGTATATATATGTATACCTATATGTGTGTGTGTATATATATGTATATATATAGA
This sequence comes from Iris pallida, assembly GCA_029216955.1. Lineage (NCBI taxonomy): Eukaryota > Viridiplantae > Streptophyta > Magnoliopsida > Asparagales > Iridaceae > Iris > Iris pallida. The sequence continues at coordinate 2,976,693 of JANAVB010035817.1, forward strand.
TAGAGGGATGGTTTAGATAATATAAATGTGCATATATATATATATATATATATATATATATATATATATATATATATATATATATATATATATATATATATATATATATATATATATATATATATATATATATATATAGTAGAGGTGAAGAAGTAGAGGAGAAGAAGAAGTAGAAGTCAGCAGTAGCAGCAGCTACATAGCTGCTGCTGTGGACAGCAGCAGCACAGCAGCTGTAGCAGCTGCAGTAGCAGCCTAAAACCCCCCCTCCATTGCCTTTTACCCCTAAACCCCCCCATATATATATATATGTATATATATATGTGAAACCCAGTTTTCATAATTTTAGTTGTAAATAGAATTTGTGGTTGTAATTAAATAAAATATTATTATTATTATTATTATTATAATTATTATTTATTTGTGGTTGAAAAGAATTTCAAAATTTAAAATCAACAGGGACTTTTGGATTCCTTAGACCCAGACCCGAGTCCGAGCCCAGACCCAGGCCCGAGCCCAATCCCTTCTTTTTATTTCTCAATTCTGATTTGAATTTGGTTTAATTATTAAAAAAAAAAAAAAAATGTTTGGGAGAGCCGGTCCAATTTGGACCAGCAACTCACCCCTTCATTTTCGTAACTCCTCAATCCCCTCATTTCCGTAACTCCCCAACTTAACTCTTTTAATACATCACAACCTTTCATTCCCCCACGTCCAGGAGAAGCATCTCCCTTATAACTCCCCATCAATTCAACCCACCTACTTCACAACTCCCCTTCTCAGGAAGAGCAACTCCACTCTTCCCACCTTTCCCCTCACAGAACCCACCACTTCTGTTATCAGAGAGAGCTCTCACGAACTCTCTCTCTCGGGAGCAACATTCAGTTCTCTTCCCTCTTTCTCTCTCAGAAACCAACTTCATCCCCTCCCCTCCTCTACCTAACCCCCCAAACCCTAGATCCGGCGATCCCGCGGCGCCGCACCCATTTCCAGCGCGCCACCCCGCGCGCGACCTTCCGTCGCCCCACACCTCCGGCCGACCGCCCACCGGTGCGCGTCAGCCGCCCGACTCCGCGACCCCGAGGCCGCCGGCGCCTCCCCCCGTCCAGCGCGCGGCCCCTCCTCGGCGCTGTCCCGAGCTCCGGCGAAGCGCCCGGCCGTGCGCCCCGTTCCCGAGCGCTGCCCTCCAGTGCGCGGCAGCCACCCCCGCGCCGACCTCCTTCGCGCGGCTCCTCCCTGCCGACCCGCGACCCGAGACGACCTCCCAGCGTCGATTTCCCGGCCGACCGAGCTTCCCTCCGGCGATCTCCCTTCCCCCGGTGAACTCTCCGCCGTCCGCGCCCAGCGTTCGCGGTCCAGCACCTCCCCGCGTCAGTGCGCCCTTCCGGCGAGCTGCTGCCGCTTTCCAGCGGGTCAGATCTGCTCGCGAGCTTTTCCCGCGGACCCTCTCCGGCCCGATGTTCTGTTGTCCGGCCCGTTCCTGGTCGTAGACCCGCTGTCCGGAGACTCTCGAGTCCATGACGGCGCGTCCCGAGTCCGAGGCCACCCTTCGGACTCCGTCATCGAGCCTCTCGGTAAATTTCTTGATAATCAGAGTAGTTCGTCCCTCCCGTGTCGAGTCCATGATGATAGATCGGTCCCCCGGTTCCCTCTCGGGAATCCGGTTAGCTGCGTTATAATTTTCGTTTAGCTGCGTTAGATTAATTTCCTGTGTTTTTACTTGCTGGGTTGGTATGAATTGGTTGATATTGGATTCCCGGACTTTTCGGGAATTATTTGGTGGAGTTGGAATTATTTCTGTGGTGTTGGAATTATTTTGGTGGATATTTCTGTGGACTATTTTAGGTTAGAAACTATTTGCAGGAATTTGTTGGCGCACTTCCCAGTTTTGGGTTTGTCCCGAAATAGAGGGAATGCTGCCCAAATTTCTACAAAAACTATATTTTTATTGATTTCAAAAGTGGCTTTCGAAAATGAATTTCTAAACTGATTTTCGGGCGACGACCGTACCGGTCTGTGGGCCCCGACGAAATGCAAACGCACCGGTCCGACCGGACGTTGGGGTATTAGCCGAATTTTGAGGAATGGACCGAGTCTGAGACTCTTAGCATTTATTTTAAATTATTTTAATTAATATTTAGGCTATTTACTATAGTTAGTTAATTACCGCACTTTATTTAATAATTTAATTCATTTTCTCTTATTTGATGTAAAAGAAAATTGTACAGGACATAAGCCCACCCTAGGACCATTAGCTGTGCCAATGTATTGTGTAGCATAGTTTTATTTTATTTTGATTTTTCTGGTGGATGTGGAATTTGGGTGGTTTTTGATTAGTCGCATAATCGTAGCTAGAGCGTAATTTACTGATTAATTAAGAATTAATTAATATGGATAAAATATTAGAAAAATAACTAGTTCACGATTTATCACTAAAAGAAACTGTATTTTTATAAATATATTACAAAAAAGTTTTCCCAAGTTAAATTGATTATCGTGTTATTTCCAAATAATCCAATTAACCGGCTTAATCAACGCACGTAGTTGCGACGTAATCGTTAGCTGTAGATTAATACAACATAAAACCTGACTAGGACATGACTACTAGAGATTGCAACTAGCACACTTAGTCTGGTTATTCAAGGTTCTAAGTCGAGTTCTCAACTGTAGGAACTCGAAGTTACACCTGACGTTCCTCCTCGGTACCGACTCGTCTTTCCAGTCATTCTAATACAAAGGCAAGTGCAGTTATGTCTATTTGGTAATTTATCTAGTAATTGTTTTATTACAATTTTAAACCACATTGCTACACGGAACTCTCTCCTAGAGTTCGAATATTGACTCATTGATTGAATCTGATTGACTCGGGATATTGGGGGAGTAGTGTAGCATCTATGACCAATACCCCTATATTGCATCATTGATTGTGCGAGCTGATTCCTCCTATACACGAGGATAGGCCGGACCGTATCATTAGGATATAATTGAATCATCCCAAGCCGGTCATAGTTTGTTACCTACTCAAATCACATTGTTTTCAATTGTAGAATTGTGAAAAATATTGTTAAAGTATTTCAAATTGTTTAACATTGCAAATTTCAAATTATTATTTGAATTATTGGATATTCGTAATTGTACTTTGCTCCCTCCTGACTGGAGACCCAACATTTTAGGTATCGCTGATGATGCTTTGTTCCACGGTATTTTTCCTGAGATTCCAACTAGAGGACGATGATCTCGAGACTGATGAGCTGGATGCCTAGATTTTTCTTCTACTTTTATAATTCATGATGTTTGTGGAAAACAATGTATTACAGATGTATCTTTCATTTTATTGTAAAAGTTTTTTTTAAACTATTCGAGTTATTAAAGTTGTGACAATTAGACTGTGTTGTTTATTTACCTGCATGAGTGATACAGCTTACTGCCGCCGTCTCAACAACGGTGCAGGCTGGGCATGATCCGGTTCGACCCAATTATTTGGGATCGGGTCGTGACATGTTTTTAGTGGTGGCCCATGCAGGTCTGAACAACAACTTAGGAAAACATACCTAGAAACAATTAGAACACTAGAACATCAATTTGTCACAACATAGGACCGAAATATATTATAAATAAATATTTTTATTTGATTATAGACTGGTAGGATACCTTGCTTATGTTTGCATCCTAAACCTTCCAGAGAATGACCAAATCCTACTGGCGATGAGGTGTCATCTCCGGATCATACCCCATCTCCTCAACCAAGCCCAGGGTCCTTTCCCTCGCGGCTGTTTGACCGTCCTCATAGTGCACCCAGTGAAGTTTTCCCTACACTGGCGATTCCTACCTCATCTCAACTGAGTTGCATTTCCTTGGTGGAGTATCCATTTTTGTTGCTCCATTAATACCAGCAAACATCTTCCAAATGGTTGCCCTATTTCAAGAAATCATGGAGTTCCAGAAAGCTCAAGATGAAGCCCAGCAGGAACAGATGAATATCACGAGAGAAGACATGAAGAACGTCATGATGTTGCCTTAGTTATCCCCAACCAAGTTAGAGCAGAACTTTTGTCCTAGGAAGGATACCCTTGAAACTAGAAGATATTTTGGGTCCCATCAAGTACTCTACTTTTCGGCAGCCTTGTCGTAAGAAGCTATAGGCTTGTAACTACTGCAAGAGGCCTGGTCATCAGGTCGATAGTTGCCGCAAGAGTTTGGGACAATGTTTGGCATGTGGATCTGCTGAACATCGGGTAAAGGATTGCCCTTATCTTTCCATCAAACCAGAGCTCATATCCCAGCAACACCTGTTAGGCCACAACCTAGGGACCCTTTTTCTATCCAGCAGACCTTGCCTCCTATAAAGGCATGATGCAGACTCGAAGTTCATAGAAGATGAAGGACCAGAGCAGTGCAGGCTCTAGGACTTATTCAGAGTGGAGTTTCACCTTAGGGAACACCTATCTTGTTTTGCCCAAGAAGTTCTCAAACAACGGACGTGCATCGATTACCAGACACTAAAGAACAAGTACTTTTTGCCCGGATCGAGGATCTGTTTGATCTGGTTGTGTGGAGTTAAGGTGTTTTCGAAGTTTGACTTAAGATTTGACTACCATCAAATCAAAGTCAGGAAGAGGACATTTCCAAGACGACATTCAACACCAAGTATGGATTCTTGGTCATGTCATTTGGACTAACAAATGCTCCTGCTGTGTTCATAAATCTCATGAACAGAGTTTTTCATGAGTAGTTGAATCAGTTTATCTTCTCCATAGATAACGTTCTGATATATTCGAAGACTGAAGAAGAGCATGAAGAACATCTGAGGAAAGTTCTGGAAACTTTGAAGAAAAAGAAGTTTTATGGTAAGTTATCTGAACGTGGATTTTCTTTGACAAGGTGGATTTTTGGCCATGTTGACAAGAGAAGAAATTTCGATGGAAGATAGCTGCTGTTGGAAAGAGGTATACCCCAAGTTCAATTCAGAAGGTTCTTGAACTTGGCCGGCTACTATCAGAAGTTCGTGAAGGATTTTGCCAAGATTGCTGAGCCAATGACGAAGCTCACCTGGAAGAATGAAGAGTTCATCTGAACGAAAAGTTTGCCAGACGGCATTGAGGAGCTGAAGAAGAGACTTACCACTACACCAATCCTTGCGCTACCCGCAGGAACCGGTAGTTTCTCAATTTACAGTAATGTCTCTGGAAGAGGACTGGGCTGCGTTCTTCAACTACATGGGAAAGTAATTGTTTACACATGTAGGCAACTACAGACTCATGAGAAGAATCATCCCACACCTAATTTGAAATTTGCTGCAATTATCTTTACTTTGAAGCTATGGAAGCATGATTTTTATGGAAAGGGAGTGAAATATATACGGACTACAAAAGTCTGAAATATGTCTTCACTCAGAAAGGGCTGAATGTTAGACTAAGAAGATGGTTGAAGCAGATGAAGGATTTCTAAATCAACCTGCAGTACCATTCAGGTAAGGCTAATGTGGTTGTTGTTGCACTTGGTCGATACTGATGGCGAAGTTCTTAACCAAGGACTAGCACCTGCTAGAAGACATCAAGAAGTTGGACTGGAGGTTACTACCTGGAGATAGAAGGACGGAGCTGGATGCTGATTCAGTATTGATGAAGTTCGAGGCTGATGGACAAAATCAAGAGGACGTAGTTTCAAAACGAGGCACTTTGCAGACTTAGAGATCAAGTGTTGGCAGGAACACTTGAAGGTTTCTCAAATCGCCAATAATGGAGCTCTGAAGAATGGTACGAGGCTTTTTGTACTATCTGGCGAACTGAGGAACGAACTAATGCAAGAAGTGCACCAGTATTCCATACATCCTAGCAATACGTGTTGGGATATGTGTACTATTATTGGGTAGTATGGAATGAAGAAGGATGTATTCAGAATTGAGGTTAGATGTTTTATTTGTTAACAAGTGAAGGCTAGTCGACAGAGACCCGCAGGGCTTCTACAGTTGTTGGGCATTCCGGACCGGAAGTAGGAGCACATAACGATAGACTATGTGTTAGGTTTGCCTTGATTCTAAGGAGGGAAGAACACCAGTTGGATTATAGTGGACCGACTGACTAAGTCAGCACACTTTATTCCCTTTAAGGTTAGTTGTTCACCGAGAAGTTGGCAGCATTGTACGAGAAGCACATCTACCGGATTCATGGAGTACAGCGGGACGAGCAATCAGAGAGGTCAATCCAGACGCTTGAAGATGTATTGAGATTTTGCGTCTCGGAATTTGGCAGGTCTTGGGAAGACCAAATTGTATTTGGTGAAGTTTTCCTACCAGAGGAACAATCAGTTTTGACGGAGCTGGAATTTGAGGCCAGATACATCAGGCCATTTGAAGTTTAAGACGCGTTGGAAGTAGCATACCAGTTAGCTCTACCAGCTAATCTTGGGAGTGTGCAACGTTTTCTACGTCACAGCTCAGACGTTACATTTCGGATCCGAGTCACATTTTGGATAATTCAGAACTGAAGTTTGGAATCAACCTTTCAGTGCCAGAGAAACCAGTTGCAAGTCTAGTCGGAGATGAGAAGAGATCAGAATTCGAGCCATCACTTATTTTCTTATCTTTTCGTTCTAAACTTGACTGATGCTGACGAAGTTAGCCTAGTTTTGCAAGCTATCTCTTTTTCAAGCTTGATCATGACGGTATTTTATTGGGTGCACCCACTAATATATTGTCTAATCAGGACCGGTGCATGATGGTCTGATCAACCTCGTGTATCTTGGTTCGCTTTTGTATTCTTTCTGCATGGATGATATCATAAATAAAAACTTTTCCTCAACCGTCTCATCCATGACTGCCTTGGAAATCTTTTTGGTTGGACCTGAGCTACGGGCGCAGTACCCGTACATGTTTGTCTTTCCTACCTTACTTAAATTTCGAGGACGAAATTTTCTAAGGAGGGAAGATTGTGAAACCCAGTTTTCATAATTTTAGTTGTAAATAGAATTTGTGGTTGTAATTAAATAAAATATTATTATTATTATTATTATTATAATTATTATTTATTTGTGGTTGAAAAGAATTTTGAAATTTAAAATCAACAGGGACTTTTGGATTCCTTAGACCCAGACCCGAGTCCGAGCCCAGACCCAGGCCCGAGCCCAATCCCTCCTTTTTATTTCTCAATTCTGATTTGAATTTGGTTTAATTATTAAAAAAAAAAAAATGTTTGGGAGAGCCGGTCCAATTTGGACCAGCAACTCACCCCTTCATTTTCGTAACTCCTCAATCCCCTCATTTCCGTAACTCCCCAACTTAACTCTTTTAATACATCACAACCTTTCATTCCCCCACGTCCAGGAGAAGCATCTCCCTTATAACTCCCCATCAATTCAACCCACCTACTTCACAACTCCCCTTCTTAGGAAGAGCAACTCCACTCTTCCCACCTTTCCCCTCACAGAACCCACCACTTCTGTTATCAGAGAGAGCTCTCACGAACTCTCTCTCTCTGGAGCAACATTCAGTTCTCTTCCCTCTTTCTCTCTCAGAAACCAACTTCATCCCCTCCCCTCCTCTACCTAACCCCCCAAACCCTAGATCCGGCGATCCCGCGGCGCCGCACCCATTTCCAGCGCGCCACCCCGCACGCGACCTTCCGTCGCCCCACACCTCCGGTCGACCGCCCACCGGTGCGCGTCAGCCGCCCGACTCCGCGACCCCGAGGCCGCCGACGCCTCCCCCCGTCCAGCGCGCGGCCCCTCCTCGGCGCTGTCCCGAGCTCCGGCGAAGCGCCCGGCCGTGCGCCCCGTTCCCGAGCGCTGCCCTCCAGTGCGCGGCAGCCACCCCCGCGCCGACCTCCTTCGCACGGCTCCTCCCTGCCGACCCGCGACCCGAGGCGACCTCCCAGCGTCGATTTCCCGGCCGACCGAGCTTCCCTCCGGCGATCTCCCTTCCCCCGGTGAACTCTCCGCCGTCCGCGCCCAGCGTTCGCGGTCCAGCACCTCCCCGCGTCAGTGCGCCCTTCCGGCGAGCTGCTGCCGCTTTCCAGCGGGTCAGATCTGCTCGCGAGCTTTTCCCGCGGACCCTCTCCGGCCCGATGTTCTGTTGTCCGGCCCGTTCCTGGTCGTAGACCCGCTGTCCGGAGACTCTCGAGTCCATGACGGCGCGTCCCGAGTCCGAGGCCACCCTTCGGACTCCGTCATCGAGCCTCTCGGTAAATTTCTTGATAATCAGAGTAGTTCGTCCCTCCCGTGTCGAGTCCATGATGATAGATCGGTCCCCCGGTTCCCTCTCGGGAATCCGGTTAGCTGCGTTATAATTTTCGTTTAGCTGCGTTAGATTAATTTCCTGTGTTTTTACTTGCTGGGTTGGTATGAATTGGTTGATATTGGATTCCCGGACTTTTCGGGAATTATTTGGTGGAGTTGGAATTATTTCTGTGGTGTTGGAATTATTTTGGTGGATATTTCTGTGGACTATTTTAGGTTGGAAACTATTTGCAGGAATTTGTTGGCGCACTTCCCAGTTTTGGGTTTGTCCCGAAATAGAGGGAATGCTGCCCAAATTTCTACAAAAACTATATTTTTATTGATTTCAAAAGTGGCTTTCGAAAATGAATTTCTAAACTGATTTTCGGGCGACGACCGTACCGGTCTGTGGGCCCCGACGAAATGCAAACGCACCGGTCCGACCGGACGTTGGGGTATTAGCCGAATTTTGAGGAATGGACCGAGTCTGAGACTCTTAGCATTTATTTTAAATTATTTTAATTAATATTTAGGCTATTTACTATAGTTAGTTAATTACCGCACTTTATTTAATAATTTAATTCATTTTCTCTTATTTGATGTAAAAGAAAATTGTACAGGGCACAAGCCCACCCTAGGACCATTAGCTGTGCCAATGTATTGTGTAGCATAGTTTTATTTTATTTTGATTTTTCTGGTGGATGTGGAATTTGGGTGGTTTTTGATTAGTCGCATAATCGTAGCTAGAGCGTAATTTACTGATTAATTAAGAATTAATTAATATGGATAAAATATTAGAAAAATAACTAGTTCACGATTTATCACTAAAAGAAACTGTATTTTTATAAATATATTACAAAAAACTTTTTTCAAGTTAAATTGATTATCGTGTTATTTCCAAATAATCCAATTAACCGGCTTAATCAACGCACGTAGTTGTGACGTAATCGTTAGCTGTAGATTAATACAACATAAAACCTGACTAGGACATGACTACTAGAGATTGCAACTAGCACACTTAGTCTGGTTATTCAAGGTTCTAAGTCGAGTTCTCAACTGTAGGAACTCGAAGTTACACCTGACGTTCCTCCTCGGTACCGACTCGTCTTTCCAGTCATTCTAATACAAAGGCAAGTGCAGTTATGTCTATTTGGTAATTTATCTAGTAATTGTTTTATTACAATTTTAAACCACATTGCTACACGGAACTCTCTCCTAGAGTTCGAATATTGACTCATTGATTGAATCTGATTGACTCGGGATATTGGGGGAGTAGTGTAGCATCTATGACCAATACCCCTATATTGCATCATTGATTGTGCGAGCTGATTCCTCCTATACACGAGGATAGGCCGGACCGTATCATTAGGATATAATTGAATCATCCCAAGCCGGTCATAGTTCGTTACCTACTCAAATCACATTGTTTTCAATTGTAGAATTGTGAAAAATATTGTTAAAGTATTTCAAATTGTTTAACATTGCAAATTTCAAATTATTATTTGAATTATTGGATATTCGTAATTGTACTTTGCTCCCTCCTGACTGGAGACCCAACATTTTAGGTATCGCTGATGATGCTTTGTTCCACGGTATTTTTCCTGAGATTCCAACTAGAGGACGATGATCTCGAGACTGATGAGCTGGATGCCTAGATTTTTCTTCTACTTTTATAATTCATGATGTTTGTGGAAAACAATGTATTACAGATGTATCTTTCATTTTATTGTAAAAGTTTTTTTTAAACTATTCGAGTTATTAAAGTTGTGACAATTAGACTGTGTTGTTTATTTACCTGCATGAGTGATACAGCTTACTGCCGTCGTCTCAACAACGGTGCAGGCTGGGCATGATCCGGTTCGACCCAATTATTTGGGATCGGTGCCGCCGACATGAGATGTTATTCCTCGTTATCTTGGTATATCTTGTGCAAGCTCCCTTGTAGTTCTTGTGCAGTATATGGACACCGATTCTCGAGGAGACTTGCTCCCTTCTCGTAGAATCCCGTGTCATAACGTGTCTTGCTTGGATCCACTCTACCAGTCGGGGAAGGGGAGCACTAGTCTAGATATGTGGTCATTATCCGCCTTGTTTATTCTTGTAGACCTTGAATAATACCAATCCTACACTCCATGTAGGATTGGTGGATCAGTAGACCTTGTGCAGACCCAAGCCGGCCACATATTGTAGCTAGTACTCACACACCTAGAGATATGATTCTTGATTCTTGTACATGCCATGATCAGTTTACTTGCCTTGTTCTAGCTCTAGATTTACAGCTTACCTTACCATAATATTCACATGTACATTCCATAATTTCCTTGTATATTCTATCTATTTACAGTCTTGTAGGTTTTATCACATCTTGTGAACTGCTGTTAGTAGATTGTACTCGTTCCATCCTGACAGGATATGTTGAAAATATTACAGATGCTGACGAGGAAGATTATTGTACCTACTACGGTCCGAATGACGTAGTGGGCGTAGACTTGGAGACTTTGGTCCAGCAGGGCTTAGCTCCGCCTGACGAGACCCTACCTATTGCTTAGTTAGAGTAGGTCTTTTGTACTGGACATTGTCTCCAGCTACTTTTGAGACTGTTATTATTATGGATTGTATTAGAGACTTGGACTTGTATATATTCTTGTGTTGGACTTGACAGGTTATTATTTTATTATCGTCTTGTTGTCTTTATCTTTCAGTCTTTACTTTGTTATCTTAGAGTCGTGATTGAGTACTCATATATATATTCATTGCTTGTCCTCCGTTCGGAGTTGACCATATTCTCGACAGGGTTTTGTTATATATATAAACTGTTTAGAGTAGAAAAATCTACAGCGTTCTACGCCGATTTTTCGGTGAGGATTGGGCGTTGTCGCGTCACGTACCCTTTTAGCGGGTGCGGGTCGTGACAACGTCCAGCCTACGCCGCAGTACCGACGATAGAACACTGTCAAGTACCCAGCAAAATATCTAAACATTTCTACGATCCATTAAAATATCATGTACTCAAATCACATACAGCTATGGAAGAAATGAAAGAAAGACAACAATGGAATCTAATAAATGATCGAACATATCATGAAATGTATCGGAGACATATCGGATGAACAAGACATAAATTTAGAAAAGAATATAGCCTAGAGCTTCCAGAAGACAACTCACTGTAAATGGAACATCGAGATCTGTCTCAGCTAACATCATTCTATAGTCCAATAATGTGGGACATAACAATTCCTAAAATTTGTCAACGTATCCAGTCAGAATTGAAACGAGCACAATCTCCAATAACAGTTCTAGTTAGATGATATAGAATATGTAGCAGTAAATAGAGAGAATATACAAGATAAAGTGATAAATATATGAACATGGTAAGACATATCAAGACTGTAAATGAGTGTAAGAGCAAGAGAACAGTGTATATCATGTACAGGAATCAAGAAACTACTATCTATGTGAGTTAGCACTAATTTCAACATGTGATCGACTTAGGAACTTGATACAAGAGTTTATGGCCTGGTTAATTATACGTGCAGTGTATGATTAACACTGTTCAAGGTTTAACACTTGATACAAGGAGGGTATTGATCACATATCTACGCTAATACTCTCTGCCCCCGACTAGTATAGTGGATCCAACCATGACACGTTATGACACGGATTCTCTGAGAAGGTCGCGAGCCTTCACAGGATTGTGTCTATACAATGCACAAGGAACAAGGACAATGTTTGCACAAGATATACCAAGGAATACAAGAAATAACATCTCATGACAGAATCCAGGCAAATATCAATTCGTGTGAACAATGTGTCAAGAAAACAAGGATATCTACACTAAATACAAAAAACATATAGGATATCATAACAGAAATATTATCAAAGAATGTACTCGTCTCATTTTAGTTGGAAGTCGATGTGCACGATACGAACGTATCGACACGGAATAGGTACCGATGCTATGCTCCACAAGGTGGTCCCAGATAATGACACGGCCAGTTCAATTGAGTCCAAAATAGTTCAAAAAGTCTAGTTTGATATATAACAGTCTAGAATCAGGATTTGGCACGATAATAGAGATGAGGAATAGGAAACGACTATAATAGTCGCGACTTATGATTTAAGGGAAAATAATAACTATAAATACATATCTATCTACAAATCATTTATAATATTTAGAAACTATAATTTTATTTACAAAATATTATTAGGTAATACTAGAAAACCAAAATCATTTAGAGTTTTACAAAACCATTTATATACATATATATAAGCTAATAATAATATGAATTGCAAGTTGTAGATTATTAAAATATCAAGTTTGTATCTCGTTATTCGTACATCGAAACCTACGACACGTAAATCGAGATAAGACGATCAACCGTAAGACGACGATTTGGTCTACGCCCGTGGTCTCGATAGTTAACTTAGCATACAACGGCACATTTTAGTTAGGCATGACAGAGTAAGAAGGAAGAGTCAAAATCCCCCCACCTTAACCGATACGTCTTATCGTTTTGCCGAGCCGATGCGGCTCGATTTCATAACTTTGTTTGCACGGCCAACTCTTCTGACTTGGCCATTCGAACACTTCGTGCTACGTTGAATCAGTCCGTGGCAAGGCGACGATTTGGTTTTGCGGACACCATTACAAATAAGATAAAATGTCGACCTTTTATATTTCAGCATAAACATATAGCCTGCATACGTAACCAACTAAATTAATATTTGTTCGAAGCGGACTTGTGCGTTGCATTGATTCGATTTCTTAGAATCTTCGAACTGACTCAATGCTTTCTCTCGGGCCAACTTAACACTTGCATCGATCTTACTCGATGTATTCTTCGGGTCAATGTAACTCTTTGCATCGATCCGACTTGATGCGTTTCTCGGGAGAAGGTAACTCTTATATCGATTTACATTAATACTTAATCGGGTCAACGTGACTCTTCGAGTCAACGACTCAGCATAATGTACCGTACGAACGGGGCATTACATTTCTAACCTTCTAACTCGTACGTGGGGACACAAATGACTCGTGCACTGAGGCACTCGTCGATACAGTTATCCTATGTTCTTCTGGCTTGAGGCACTCACCGTTATGATATTTTGATGTTCATTAAGCGACTCGTACATATAATGTACGTTTTAATTTCAATTGTTCTACCTTAGTGTTCGACACACACTATGTTCATCTCTCGATCGAGCCACGCCCGTGGACTCGATAGGTTGACTTAGCATACAACGGTACGTTTAACTTAGGCATAAAAGAGTAGGAAAGAAGGGTCAAAGTCCTCCCATCTTAAGCTGATACGCCTTGTTGTTTCACCGAGCCGATGCGGCTTAATTTTATAACTTTGTTGCACAGCCAATGTAACACCCCAGAGCCAGAATAATGGAGAGCGGGGGCTTACATAGCCAGCTACGTATAATGAAATGGAATCCACCTCACTATACGGTCACGGCTGTCTAGATATATGAGGGTTTAACTACAATCCATCAGTCTCCTATGGTCAATAACAAGCCTAAATGTCTCAATCTCAAGCAAGCAAGTAAAGTTACAAGATGTAAGATCACCAAATATACAATAGTAAGGCGTCCCAAACATTACATATTCAGTTGATCATGAAGCTAGTCGTTACAAAATATGAGGACTAGCAAGAGTTTAGTCATACATGATCAACCGTAGGATCTGTTAATCATGTTACAGCCCGTAGGCAGACAGTAATAAGGTATACAATACGAGCTAACAGGTGGTTGTCGGCTAAACGCCTCAAAATGATAATTTTACAATAGAGTGGGAGAGCCAAAAATAAACCCACTCATTGTCCTGGTTACGCCTAGTGGTCACCATCGGGCTGGGAAGTCGGTAGATCCTCTGGAGCTGCTCCGAAATCTGGCCATACAAAATCAGCTGGGTCAGATCCCAGAAAGAGCAAGTGCCACAAATAAGGCTTCACTTAAGAACTAAAACCAGCATATCAGAAATAAATATTAAAGCAGTTACAAAAGAGCATGATAATAAAAGAATAACAACAGTCATAATAGAGTACGAGGGAACCATTCAAGTAGCTAGGTCCCAACCCTTAAACCAAACAAGGAACGGGGTTGTAACCCTTCACCTGAATAGAACTCCGTCTCCAAATCTTGTTGGTAAGGTAAAACATAACAAGCATAACGTGGGGTACAATAAGACAATAAACGAAGAGAGGTCTCAGAACTGCTCCGGGAGCCAGGTTACAACCCTTAAACCAAACAAGGGCCGGGGTTGTAACCCTTCACCTGAATAGAACTTAGCCCATGATCTTTATTGTTAAAAGTGACAATCTTGCGATCAAGCCTGCAATAATCGAGCACTGAAACTACACCATACAATTGCTCCCGGCCAATCAGTGACTACGGCTTTATACATTAGCTAACTAGGGTTATCACAAGCCTTAGTTACTAATAATATGCAGTAAGATGTTCCTCCAGCCACAAGCCCTGCAGTTAATCCAGGTTATCCAGGCGACTTGGATTCATTAAGCAGTACCTCATTCTTTTCCATATATCAGTGAATCTAGACTTGTGCCCTACTCGTCGGCAGGCTGCAAGTCCAACAATGGTGGCCGGGATAACGGAATCGTCTGTAACTGGAGAAATCTTTCATGACTACTGAATTATTCTAGTTATTAGTCTTAGCCATTTACAGTAGGTACCCCTGACCGTGGTACTCAGGGATCCCTGTCCTAGACATGATGCAAATATTATCGGTTCAATTGTACAAACACAATCATCCACGGTGTCCAGGCCATTCAATCTTGTCATGACATGCTAGCCGTCGCAACAGCCTTCGGAATATATATCATGTCATGTCCACTGTCACGAGTGCGCCACATCGGGCCACTATTATGTTATATTATTTATCAAAAGTGCACCACAACGGTCACCATCGTGTCAGGGAACATATTAAAATTAATTTGTCACAAGCATACATTTAGGAATTAAATATTAGCAGGGGCAAGGGCTGCGGAGGACTCATGCGGCTCAGGAAAATTTCATACGGCCAGCATATAAATGTGCATGCGGCTAAGCACATAAATGTGCATGCGGCTAAGCACATAAAATTGCATGCGGCTAAGCACTTAAAAGTGCATGCGGTTATAATCAACAAACGGCCAATGGCCATAATTAACAAATGGCCTATGCGGCCATAATATTATGCTAAGGCCATGCGGCCACAAAGCTTATGTTAAGGCCATGCGGCCAGCTAGTAACAAATGGCCATTGGCCTATGCGGCCAGCTAATAACAAATGGCCATTGGCCTATGCGGTCAGCTAATAACAAATGGCCATTGGCCTATGCGGCCGGCTAAGCAATGTCATATGCGGCCAACAAAGGAGCATGCAAGCTAATGCTAAATGCATGCAAAGCTTATTCCATACGGCCAACAAAGGAGCATGCAAGCTAATGCTAAATGCATGCAAAGCTTATTCCATGCAAGTAAATGCCAAAGCTAATAAGTAAATGGCCATGCGGCCAGCTAGTGCATGCAAGTAATTGCATGCAAGCAACTAATGCATATGCGGCTCAAGTAAGCTGCATGCAATGCATGCAAGCAATTAATGCATATGGCCATGCGGCCAAAACAAATAGCTAAAGACCATACGGCTATTAAATTAAATAGTGGCCAAAGCAATTATTACTAATGCATTGGAGCTTATGCGGCCACAATTCAAAAGGCCATACAGACTTAAATGGCCCTGGCCGCATAAGCAAGAAAGGCCATGCGGCCAGAGCTAGGAAATGCTCATGCGGCCAATTCAATTAAATGGCCATACGGCCAGAGCTAATACATGCGGCCACAAGTGCAATTAATGGCTTCCACAGAGAATATGTCCATGGAAAATACCATGGCCTCCATGCTCCACCAAACAATAATAGAAACCCAAATCCAGACTCCCGTAGGTCAAATTTTGGTAAAATAGAATCTTCTACAACATGGAACCATCAAATAGCAAAAATATGCAGGTTTGATAGATCAAAACTCATAAAAACCGAAAATACCACAACGCTAAATTTATAAGAAATTAACCACGGAAATGAAAATGCTAAGTACTAAAGTGGGTTAAAAACACATGAGGAAGACAGTGGAACAATAAAAATGGAATTCCTCCATGAAGTAAGATGCACTTACCTACACCTTCCTGGTAGGTGGAGAGTAATGGTGAGGAAGAAGAAGAGTGAATGAGGAGAGAGAAAGAGTGTTGGGTTAATAAATGATGATGGTGGTGGTAGGTAGGGGTTTTCCTCTGGTTCATGATGAACCCAAAGTAAACTGTCACCCTCATTTCCCGTATTTTCCGTATTTTTTCGTATTTCGTATTTTACTCGTATCTGAATTTTTGGCATGTATTTTTATTTTTTCTCAGCCTATGGAATTTTGGTATTTCTCGTATTTGGGTTTTGGCTTGGCTCGGTTTTATTGGGTTGGTTCGGTTTGGTTTATGTATTGGAGCACCTTAGCTTATGCTACCCCTCATCCCCACCACAACTCCCCCTCTTTATATCCCCACCTACCACTCCCTCTCCTCATAACTTCCACCATTAATTTCCTTCTTCTTTTTCTTCTCCTTCCTCCACAACTCTCCTAACCCTAGGCAAGTGCATCTTGTCACTACATGAGAACCCTCTTTTATTTGTCCATTTGCTAGATTAGGACATGGTGATCAACATTAGAACTTGGTATTTTGTGATTTGGAGTCTCTATTGTTCTAGATCTAAGTTTTTCCTATTTTCGAATTTTGCATGGATTGATCTATTTTAGTTGGATGTTTATGGGTTTTGATGTTTCCATGTGGAAGAGCATTCAGTTTCACTCCAGTTGGAACCTTGGAAATCCGAATTTGGAGTTCGGATGGCTAAGTTGTGATGCTTTGAAGCTTTGGGTTCACCATGGTGTTCTTGCTGTTTGGAGAAGACAGTGAGCAGTGTGCAGAGCTTCTTAGCTTACGCCACTGAGCCTTAGATACGCTTCCTGTTGGAAGCGTGTCTCCTGCGTGCGTGCTTTTGTGCGTACGCAGACTTGAGCGTGCGTGACTTTTCACGCAGCTGCTCCCTTCAGCGTGCGTGACTTTTCACGCAGCTGCTCCCAGTAGCGTGCGTGACTTTTCACGCAGCTGCTCCCTGTAGCGTGCGTGACTTTTCACGCAGCTGCTTCTCTTGAGCGTGCGTAACTTTTCACGCAGCTGCTCCCTGTAGCGTGCGTGACTTTTCACGCAGCTGCTCCTCTTGAGCGTGCGTGACTTTTCACGCAGCTGCTCCCTGTAGCGTGTGTGACTTTTCATGCAGCTGCTCCTCTTCAGCGTGCGTGACTTTTTATGCAGCTGCTCCATGTAGCGTGCGTGAATTTTTACGCAGCTGCTTTCCTGTAGCGTGCGTGACTTTTTACGCAGCTGCTCCTCTTGAGCGTGCGTGACTTTTCACGCAGCTGCTTTCCTGTAGCGTGCGTAACTTTTTATGCAGCTGCTCCTCTTGAGCGTGTGTGACTTTTCACGCAGCTGCTCCCTGTAGCGTGCGTGACTTTCACCTACGCTGCTCTCTCAGCGTGCGTGACTTTTTCGTACGCTGCTCCCCTGACCCCTTGCTTAACCTGCAGGCTCTTGGAGTTTGGTCTTATTTCTTTAAGCTTGGCTTTTCTATAGTCCTGTATATTAATATTTTATTAGATATTTTATGCCCATTTTATATCCTTACGCCTTTTGTTATGAACTTGATTTTACTTAATATGTTTGGAATGACTGTTGTACATGGCTTGGTATGGCAAGAACTAGCATAACACGACAGTAACCCGTGGTGGTGCACTCCTGACATGACCAACCTGACATGATAGTGGCCCGTCGTGGCGCACTCCCGACAAGTACCCTGACATGATTTATCTTGATAACTTAACTTGACCTGTCTTGACACCGTGGGTGGTTCTTTCTTGCTTGCTTGTTAAATCCACTTATCCAGTCTCGCATCATGTCTAGGATGGGACTCCTGAGTACCACGGTCAGGAGTACCTACTGAATTGGACTAAGGTTAATAATTAGTATAATTTACTAGTCATGAGGAGATGTTTCCCAGTTACAGGCGATCCCGTTATCCCGGCCGCAAATGATTGGACTTGTAGCCTGCCGACGAGTAGGGCACATTTCCAACCTACTGTTATGTGGGTCACCCTCCATTGTCACTTAAACGATTGAACTTTATTGTCACTATAATGCATTGTACTCTCTAGATTGTCACTATACTGATTGCCTGGATAACCTGGATAGCTGCAGGGCCTGTGACTACTTGGAGCATCTCATTGCATCTTGCTAGTAACTAGGATTGTGATAACCCTAGTTAGTTAATGTAGAAAGCCGTAGGCAATGATTGGCCGTGATTGCTTGGATGGAGTCTAGTCCAGTATAGTATTGTCTAGAATTGATTGATTGTAAGATTGTACCAGAATGATTGAATGATTGTCACTCCAGATTGTCACTATAATGATTGTCACTCCAGATTGTTACTTGACCCGATTTCTTATATTTATCTTGCCGATAAATGGTGAGAGAAACCAAGTTCCGTTCAGACGAAGGGTTACAACCCCGGTCCTTGTTTGGTTTACGGGTTGTAACCTAGCTATCTGAATAGTCCCATGGTTATCTCATCGTATATCATCCTGACATGCTTTTCCATATGTCCTGTCTTTTAGTGATTCTATGCAAGATTGTCTTTTACAATTACCCATCATGCTTTTCTTAAATTACTGTCTCTTATTATGTAATTTTATTATTGTGCTAATTTGCTGGCTTTGGTTCTTATTTTGTGGCCTCCTTTGTGGCACTTGCTCTTCCTGGGGTCTGACCCAGCTGGTTTTGTATGGCCAGATACCGGAGCAGCAGCAAAGGATCTACCTGTCTTCCAGCCCGATGGTGGTCACCAGGCGTAACCAGGGCATCGAGTGGGTTTCTTTTGTTCTCCCACTGTAATATTATAAATTATTCTTTTGAGACGTTTAGCCGACGAGCAAGTATTAGCTCGATTGTACTTATTTACTGTCTGCCTACGGGCTGTAACATGATTGACAAGCCCCGGGGGTTGATCATGTATGACTGAACTCTTGCTAGTCCTCACATTTTGTAACGACTAGCTTCATGATCATCTGGATATGTAATGTTTGGGACGCCTTACAATTGTATATTTGGTGATCTGACATCTTGTGATTATTATTAGTTGGTTGAGATTGAGACAATAGGCTATTTTATGACCTTAAGAGACTGATGGATTGTAGTAAAACCCTCACATATCTAGACAGCCGTGACCGTATAGCGGTGTGGATTCCATTCCGTTATACGTAGCTGGCTATGTCTGCCCCCGCTCTCCAGTATTCTGGTTCTGGGGCGTGACATAAACCAAGCCAAGCCGAACCAGACCAAGAATAACCAAGCAATAAAATGCCAAAATAAATCATGCGAGGAGACATGCATTACGAGTCAAAATACGTACACGTATACCAAAATACGTAATACGAACCATGGTCATTACAACTCTATCCACCTTAAAAGAATTTCGTCCTCGAAATTTAATCAAGAGGCTAGAGATGCAAGGACAAGCTATACTAATCACAGGCAAGCTATACTAGTCAAGCAATCAAGCAATTATTCATGCAAGCAAAGAATCGAAGACATGAGGCATAAAAAAGATATTATACCTCATGAGTCAAACAAGTCGGGATATCACGATCGGATATCCTCCTCACGCTCCCACGTTGACTCATCCAAAGAGTGATGACTCCAAGCAACACGGACTAACTTGACAGTCTTGTTCTTGAGTATCTTCTCTCTTTGGTCCAATATGGATACGGGTCTCTCCTCATACGAAAGGTTGGTACCAATAACCAATTCCGAATGATCCAGGATATGACTCGGGTCCGGGATATACCGTCGTAGTTGGGATACATGGAACACGTCATGTACCTCACTCAGAGACGGCAGATGAGCAAGACGATATGATATATCTCCTACTTGCTCCAGAATATCGAACGGCCCTATATACCTAGGACTAAGCTTTTCCCGTACGCCGAAACGAATGACGCCACAGTTAGGCGAGATCCTCAGAAATACATGGTCGTCGACAGAAAATTCAAGGGGACGCCGATGAGAATCGGCCTAATGGCGCTGACGATCTTGTGCAACGCAAAGATGATCTCTGACTCTCCTGACCACCTCAACTGTCTGAGTGATCATCTCTGGACCAAGCATCTGCCTTTCTCCAATATTGTTCCATGCTAGTGGGGATCTGTACTTCCTTCCATACAGTACCTCGAACGGTGCCATCTGGATGCTAGCTTGGAAACTATTATTGTACGAAAACTCCACCAGGTGCAGGTGATCTTCCCACGAACCACCGAAGTCGAGTGTACAAGATCTCAACATACCCTCAAGAGTCTGGATCGTGCGCTCCGACTGACCATCTGTCTGCGGGTGATAAGCTGAGCTGAACTGGAGGTGAGTTCCCAAACTCTCTTGCAGACTACGCCAAAAGTGCGATATGAATCTTGAATCTCTGTCCGAGGTGATACTGACTGGTACTCCGTGAAGTCTGACTATCTGCCTGAGGTACATCTCTGCTAGCTGAGCCGTCGACTGACCAATTCTAAATGGGCGAAAGTGAGCCACCTTCGTGAGCCTGTCAACTATAACCCAAATAGCATCTCTACTGGTCGGGGATCGAGGTAATCCAGTCACGAAATCCATGGTCATATGCTCCCACTTCCATTCTGGAATCGGTAAGGACTGAAGAAGTTCAGCTGGCCTCTGATGTTCAGCCTTGACTTGTTGGCAAACCAAACACCGAAAGACAAACCGAGCTATCTCCCTCTTCATGCCATTCCACCAAAAGTGCTGACGGATATCATTGTACATCTTCGTGCCATCGGGATGAATCGAATACTGAGAACTGTGAGCTTCCGCCATAACCTCCTGTCAGATATCTCCACTGGGTACACAAAGACGCTTACCATGTCGCAGTGTACCGTCTTCATGAATACATAATTCTGGTCGTCGTCCTGCTTTATATTCTGCCTTAAGCCGCTGAAGCTTAGAATCGAAAGACTGAGCTATCTTGATCCTCTCAACTATACTGGACTGAACTTGCATGCTGGCCATCAATGCCACATTGGTAGGAAGGACAACTTCTATACCCATCTTCTGAAGATCTGCTAACAACTCTGGTTGTGCTGTCAGAAAATAAACTCCAGCTCTCCTGCTCAATGCATCTGCAACAACGTTGGCCTTTCCAGGATGATACTGCAGGTTGACATCATAATCCATGAGCAGCTCTAGCCACCTTCTCTGACGCATGTTAAGATCCTTCTGAGTGAACACATACTTCAGGCTCTTGTGGTCGGTAAAAATCTCCACCCTATCTCCATACAAGTAGTGTCTCCAAAGCTTGAGTGCAAACACTACTGCTGCCAGTTCCAAGTCGTGGGTCGAGTAATTCCTCTCATGATCATGAAGTTTTCGTGACACATAAGCTATTACCTTCCCATGCTGCATCAAAACACATCCTAAACCTCTGCATGAAGCATCACAGTACACTGAAAATCCTCCGATCCTATCTGGAAGTGTGAGAATGGGTGCCGTCATCAAGCCTCGCTTCAGCTTCTCAAAAGAATCCTGACATTCTGCTGTCCAAGCAAACTGTACCTCCTTGTGGGTCAACTGGGTTAATGGCGCTAAAATCCGAGCAGTCCGAAATAAATCTCCGGTAGTAGCCGGCCAATCTAAGAAAACTGCGGACTTCTGCAACTGTGCTGGGCACTGGCCATGTTTCGATAGCCACGATCTTCTGGGGATCCACTTCTACTTCCCCTCTGGTGATGATATGACCCAAGTATGAAATGTGATCGAGCCAGAACTCGTATTTACTGAACTTGACATACAACTGGTGTTCTCGGAGAATCTGGAGGACAACTCTGAGATGCTGCTCATGCTCCGCTTCACTCTTGCTGTAGACCAGGATATCATCTATGAACACGATCACGAACTAATCCAAATAAGGCATGAAGATACGATTCATGAGGTCCATGAATACAGCCGGCACATTGGTCGCTCCAAAGGGCATAACAAGGAACTCCCAATGCCCATATCTAGATCTGAAAGCTGTCTTCGGGATGTCCTGCTCTCTGACTCTGATCTGGTGGTATCTTGACCGTAAATCAATCTTTGAGAATACTGCCGCTTCTCTGAGTTGATCAAATAAGTCATCTATCCTTGGGAGAGGATATATGTTCTTGATTGTTACTGAGTTCAAGGTACGATAATCAACACATAATCTAGACGTACCATCCTTCTTTTTCACAAGAAGCATCAGGGTTCCCCAAGGCAATCCACTAGCACAAATGAATTCCTTGGTTCTGAGTTCTTCAATTATCTTGTACAATATCTCCAATTCTGACGGCGCCATCCTGTAGACTCTCTCTGACACTGGTACAGTCCCGGGAATCAAGTCGATAGTAAACTCGATCTCTCGCTCTGGCGGTATTCCTGGAAGCTCTTTCGGGAAAATATCTGGAAATTCTTTGACTATCCAGGGTAACTGTACTGCTGCTACGACCATCCACAATATTGGAGGAGAAGGTTCAACTTTACCTCGAGAAAAGGAAAACTCTGGCTCGCCTGGAATGCTAAAAACAACTCTGCCAATATGGCAGTCTATCCTAGCATACTGGTCCCTCAGCCAATCCATTCCTATGATCGCATCATAATCGACCATCGGGAATTCTATCAGCCTAGCGAAAAACTCTCTTCCGCTAACCACGATCCGACATGAGAAAAATACTCTATCTACCCCCACAAGACCATTACCAGTAAGTATATTGAGCCTTACTGATAATGACTCAGGCTCCAGTCCTATCCGTGTCAAGAATCGTACAGACATAAATGAATGCGATGCACCAGAGTCAAATAACACTGAAGCCGGAAAGGTGTTGACGAGAATAGTACCTGCCACTACCTCACATGGCGCCACTCCTTCTTCTCCCATGGTTAAAGCCAACACTTGACCATGTCCTCTGGGTGCCGGCCCTCTCTGTTGGAATCCTCTCTGCCTATTCTGAACTTGCGTCTAGGCATACTGCTGAGGCCTTTGCTGCCGAAAAGCTTGGGTCTGTGTCGGCAACGGCCTCGGGGATGGAAACTGTTGCTGGACTGGTACTGGGGCTGGTCCCCTAACTGATGAACTGGTCATGGCTGGTGATGAGTAAGTCCTGAATGGGCAGGACCCTACCTTGTGGTCCGGCGCTCCACAAAGCAAACACAATCCTCGAGCCTTGCGACATTCTGAAATAACATGTCCAGGCTTCCCATAATAAGAGCAGCCCATGGGGGAAGACTGCTTTTGCGGCTGAGGATACGTCGGGGTTGAATGTTGAACTGACGTAACTGAAGCTGTCCTTTTCGGACCTCTAATGGTCAAAGTCCTAGCTGTCGGGGCTGGGGCTGACGACTGATTCATCTGGCCTTGAGATCGCTTTCGACCTCCGGTCCTGTCCACAATCCTCTGGGAGGTATACTCATGCCTCCTAGCTGCCCTCAATACCGTATCAAAAGTCTGATGCTCAAACTGTTCTACTGCCAGCAAAATCTCTAGGTAGAGTCCCTGCTGAAACCGCTGGGCTCTATCGAACTCGGTCGCCACCAAGGTGGGAGCAAACCGACTAAGCCTGGAAAACTCGCCCGCATATCCATCGACCGTCCTGCCCATCTGCTTCAAATTGGTGAACCTGGTCTGTAGTGTAGGAACCCTAGAGGAGGGGGTGAATAGGGTCAAGCTAACTAATCAAGAACTTAGCACAAGCTAATGGGCAATTTAAAAATATAAGTGCAAGAGAAGAAGCAATAACAATACCGACACACGATATATCCTGGTATCCTCCCAAGAGGCACTCCAGTCTCGGAACTCTCTCCGGCTTTAATCCACTATTTGAGTAAATAGTTACACAGAGTTTGGATCCGAAGAACTCGCCAACTTCAACACGAGTTTGGATCCGAAGAACTCGCCAACTTCAACACACAAGAGCTTTAATCCGAAGGGCTCTCCGACTTCACACCGAGAGTTTGGATACGAAGACTCTCCAACTTCAATCTTTCACAATAGGTTTTGATCTCCTTTCAATAGGATGAAGATCTTACTTTTCAAATCAATAACTCTAACACAATTTGTGGATGACAAATAAAAGCTTTGTAGAGTTGTTTGTGGATAGGCTTTGGTGGTTTAAAAATTTTTAGGCTCAAAGCATCAACCTTGAATGAAGGGGTTCAAGGCTATTTATAACCAAAGTATTAAAAAGAGCACAAGGCAACTTTTCAGTCTGCAAATCGGCATACCGTCGGTATGAACCGGTATACCGTCGGTATGCCGATCTGGAATTACAACGGCTAGAAATATAGCCGTTAGGATCATTAAATGCTCGAAATCCGACCGTTAGAATTTCAACGTTACTGAACCGGTATACCGTCGGTATAAACCGGTATACCGTCGGTATGCCGATTTTGTAGACAGAAAACTTTCTGTGAACAAAATCGGTATACTGTCGGTATAGACCGGTATACCGTCGGTATGCCGATTTTCATCCGAAAATGATCCTGGGCTAATTTCTACCCTAGCTTTCGATTTGCCATCCATTTATTGTGTTTACAATTATTCCTAAGACTCATTACAAACTCCAGATATACTTAGACAGGTGCAGGCTTCTTCAGAGTCTTGAAATGATGATGGCATGGCTTGGCTTCTTTCTTCGATAGGTGCTGGCTTTTTCCCTTGGCGGCAGCTGTCCAAAGATATCCAGTTTGTGAAAACTGAATACCTTTCGGGGCTTCGCCCCCGAACCCCCGATGAGGGGCGCTGCCCCCTCGACCTCCGTCCACTGACCGGGCAGTGGAACCCTAAGTGCGTGGTTCCGAAGATGTCGTCGGGTGGTTCAGAGAAATCTTGTGGGATCCGTCGTCTTTGGCCCACCATGATTTCTTCATTGCATATATCCACATTGATCTTGCTTATTACTTTTCTGCATACATATGTTTAGACGAACAAAGCAATATACATAGTAGCAAGTATGATAAGTTTAATGCACATTTGGACAATGCCGAGTTTAAGTATAAGTGCTAAGGTTATAGCATAAATGTTAGTGATATCATAATGATTAAACTTAATTGAATGACTACAATCAAAAATATAGTTTTGATTTTGGCAACCCGATTAAATTTAAGATAGATAAGCTCATATCACTAATATGTAAACCAATAGGCACATATCACCAAAGGTATAAGTATAAGTAGAAATGCTATAGCGATAGTATGAAGATTAGTGATAATGAAATGCTAAACTTAACATATTAACCATATTCAAAAACATGATACAATCATTGGGCTATGTCACGCCCCAGAACCAGAATACTGGAGAGCGGAGGCAGACATAGCCAGCTACGTATAATGAAATGGGATCCATTCCACTATATGGTCACGGCTTTCTAGATATATAAGAATTTATCTACAAGCCAACAGTCTCTTAAGGTCATAAATTATCCTATTGTCTCAATCTCAACCAACTAGTAATAGTTACAAGATATCAGACCACCAAATATACAATTGTAAGGCGTCCCAAATATTACATATCCAGATGATCATGAAGCTAGTCGTACAAAATATAAGGACTAGCAAGAGTTAAGTCATACATGATCAACCTCGAGTTGCCAATCATGATTACAGCCCGTAGGCAGACAGTAAGGTAAAGTGCATCGAGCTAACAAGTGCTCGGCGGCTAAACGCCTCAAAAGAATAATGTATAATTGCAGTGGGAGAACAAAAGAAAACCCACTCGTTGCCCTGGTTACGCCTGGCGGTCACCATCGGACTGGAAAGCAGGTAGATCATTTGCTGCTGCTCCGGTATCTGGCCATACAAAACCAGCTGAGTCAGATCCCAGAAAGAGCAAGTGCCACAAAGGAGGCTTCACTTAGGAACTAAAGCCAGCAAATAGCACAATAATAATAAGGTAATAAAGACAGGAATTAAAGAAAAACATAACAGGTGATATACGACGAGATAACCATGGGACTATTCAGATAACCAGGTTACAACCCGTAAACCAAATAAGGACCGGGGTTGTAACCCTTCGTCTGAACGGAACTTGGCTTCTCTCACTATTTATCGGCAAGGTAAATATAAGAAATCAAGACATGTAACAATCTTGTACAGGATCAAGACAAGACTAGACAGATTGAACCCCATCCAACAATCACGGCCAAGCAACAAGTACGGCTTGCTACTTTAACTAACTAGGGTTATCACAGGCCTAGTTACTAGCAAGATGCAATGAGAATTCCAAGTCCGGTTACCTGTTTGTTACTACCTGAGTGATCCCAGCAAGAAAAAGAAAAGATAGCAGGATATAGCAGACACACTGTAGTAAGATACATGTGTCCTAAGGTACCACACTCGAGGCAGACTGGAAGTGCGCTCATCTCGATGGATAGCAACAAATCCCATGTATATATATATATATATATATAAGGCTGGGACCAAAGGGGCAACAGGTAACTGGGAAATTCTCCATGAACTATTTGATCAATCTAGTCATTAACCTAGCCAGATTCAGTATGAATCCCTGACCGTGGAAAACCAGGGATTCATGTCCTAGACATGATGCAAGACAAGACGGATTCATTTGTATAAACACAATCACCCACGGTGTCCAGGCATTTATTCTTGTCAAGTTGTGTTAGCCGTCGCAACAGCATTTCAAGGAATATCATGTCAGGTTTTCTTGTCAAGAGTGCGCCATGGCGGGCCACTATCATGTCAGGTATATCATGTCAAGTTCATAATGTCAAGTTATCCTCAATCCAGTATCCTCATCAGTCATGTGCGTTATCAATCGTGTTAAGCAAGAAAGAGAAACATATATCAGGAGTGCACCGCAATGGTCCACTTTCATGTCAGGTTTCATTATCATTACCAAACATATTAAATAAATTCGTGATTATCAAGTTCATGACAAAAGGCGTAAGGATATAAAATGGGCATAAAAATATACAATAAGGAATTACAAAACATGGGCAAATAATGACAAATTAATAGTACACAGGGCTATAGAAGAGTCATGCGGCTAAGACATATGCGGCCATGAATGATCTCATGCGGCTGAGGAGTGAGCAGCCCATGCGGCCGGAGGGGACTCGGGTCTAAGGGAATGCATGCGGCTGAGGAAAGCAAGACATATGCGACCAGGAGGATAGGGAACTCATGCAGCTAGCGGGGGATGGATCCATGCGGCTGGCTGACCAATCATGTACATGCGGCCGGGGAGGAGCAGCCCATGCGACTGCGGGGAGCAAAGACTATGCGGTCAACGGAAGTAAACCCATACGGCTGGGAGACTGCGGTCTATGCGGCTCGCGAGTGTTGGGGGCATATGCGACTGCAAGGGCAACGGGGGCGCATGCGGCTGAAGGGGCAGGAGCTTTATGCGGTTGAACAGAAAGTGGGTTCATATGCGGCTAAAAGAACAAGAGCCTCATGCGGCTAGCGGAGAAGGTTCCCATGCGACTGGCTGAGTTGAATCTTATGCGGCTGGAGGGGACTCGCCGCATGAAGGTTCATGCGGTTAAGTGCTACCATGCGGTTAGGGGTTCATGCGGCTAGCATAATTCATGCAGCTAGGGAAATCACTTACCGCATGAATTCATGCGGTCAAGTCAAGTACAGTTCATCTTCTCCAAAATTCCGAGAAGAAGAACACCATGAGAGTCAAGTTCTCAAGCTCCATAACTCTATCATCCGGAGCCCAAATCCGAACTTTCATAGGTCAAAATGAGGTAGAACAAAATTCTCAACAACATGGAACCATCAAAACTCAAAAATAACAAGATTAAGTAGATCAAAACCCAAAAAATCCGAAAATAATATAAATATAGATATACAAGAATCTAGTCATAGAAAGTAAAAATGCCAAGTTCTAAAGTAAGTTAGAATGCTGTAAGGAAGAGAATGAAGCAATAAAATTCGAGTTCCTCCATGAAGCAAGTTGTACTTGTCTAGACCTTCCTGGTAGGTGAGGAAGTTAATGGAGGAAGAAGAAAAGTAATAAGGAGAGAGAAGGAAGAAAGGGTTAATAAATAGGGATGGTGGTGGTAGGTAGGGGTTCACCTTGGTTCATGATGAACCAAGTAAACCAAGCCATGCCGAACCAATCCAATCCAATTAAAACCAAGCTCCACTAATCAGAATTAATCCATGAACGATAAATGACAATTAAACCACAATGCTAAATATGAAAATAAACCACAACTAACTAATCAAAGAAAAAGTGAAATACGGGTCAGAAATACGAACACGTATAAAATACGTATCATAAATTTTGGGGCACTACAGGCTAACATGTAGATCGTACCGAGCTATAGCATCGAAGTACTTGGCCCGGAACCTCTTACGAAATATTGTCCAGGCAATAGGCGCCACTAGTCCAACGACCTGTGCCGTCCACCAGCTGCGGGCCAGATCCAATAACTGCAGGCGTACTACGGCCACCATCTCATCTTCTGGGATCTTTGCTGCCTCCAATATCACCTCTGTGTCCTGAAGCCACGTATCAGCAGCGATAGCATCTTCGCTGCCATCGAGGAATAGAGGGTTCAGGCACATGAAACTGTTCGCTGCACTGTTCCCATGATGTCCACCTCTGCCCAGAGCATCTGCCACTGCCTGATGCAAGGCATCTCCTCGACGATCTTGCGATACAAATAACTCCCTGATAAGTCCAACCAAGGCTCCATCATCCTGCCTTGCGGACTGGGCTGACTGTACCGGGGGTTCTGGATCTCCGGAAGGCATGACCCGGGAGGCTGCTCCTGAGTGTTGGGCCTGATCTTCTGGTTGCTGCTGGTCCACGGGAGGTGCTTTGCCTTGCCGATCGGTAGGACCAGGAACAATGCCGCTGAAGAAGACGACATAGGAAACAATAAAGAAGGACCAAGACAAATCAACGATACAAGCATGTGATCAGGTCGAGAATCTCAGGGATTAGAAGATACGGGCAGAGATCAAGGGCGAGTGCTGATTGAGACATCTATTCGGTAAACCCTCACATATCTTGATTCACAAGACCTGCATGGGCCACCACTTAAACCATGTAACGCCCAGAGCCATAATACTGGAGAGCGGGGGCATACATAGCCAGCTACGTATAATGAAATAGAATCCACCTCACTATACGGTCACGGCTGTCTAGATATATGAGAGTTTAACTACAATCCATCAGTCTCCTATGGTCAATAACAAGCCTAAATGTCTCAATCTCAAGCAAGCAAGTAAAGTTACAAGATGTAAGATCACCAAATATATAATAGTAAGGCATCCTAAACATTACATATTCAGTTGATCATGAAGCTAGTCGTTACAAAATATGAGGACTAGTAAGAGTTTAGTCATACATGATCAACCCTAGGATCTGTTAATCATGTTACAGCCCGTAGGCAGACAGTAATAAGGTATACAATACGAGCTAACAGGTGCTCGCCGGCTAAATACCTCAAAATGAGAATTTTACAATAGAGTGGAAGAGCCAAAAATAAACCCACTCGTTGCCCTGGTTATGCCTAGTGGTCACCATCGGGCTGGGAAGTCGTTAGATCCTCTGGAGCTGCTCTGAAATCTGGCCATACAAAACCAGTTGGGTCAGATCCCAGAAAGAGCAAGTACCACAAAGGAGGCTTCACTTAAGAACTAAAACCAGCATATCAAAAATAAATATTAAAGCAGTTACAAAAGAGCTTGATAATAAAAGAACAACAGTCATAATACAGTACGAGAGAACCATTCAAGTAGCCAGGTCCCAACCCTTAAACCAAACAAGGACCGGGATTGTAACCCTTCACCTGAATAGAACTCCGTCTCCAAATCTTGTTGGTAAGATAAAACATAACAAGCATGACGTGGGGTACAATAAGACAATAAACGAAGAAAGGTCTCAGAACTGCTCCGGGAGCCAGGTTACAACCCTTAAACCAAACAAGGACCGGGGTTGTAACCCTTCACCTGAACAGAACTTAGCCCCTGATCTTTATTGTTTAAAGTGACAATCTTGCGATCAAGCCTGCAATAATCGAGCACTGAAACTACACCATACAATCGCTCCCAGCCAATCAGTGACTACGGCTTTATACATTAGCTAACTAGGGTTATCACAAGCCTTAGTTACTAACAATATACAGTGAGATGTTCCTCCAGCCACAAGCCCTGCAGTTAATCTTGGTTATCCAGGCGACTTGGATTCATTAAGCAGTACCTCGTTCTTTTCCATATATCAGTGAATCTAGACTTGTGCCCTACTCGTCGGCAGGCTGCAAGTCAAACAATGGTGGCCGGGATAACGGAATCGCCTGTAACTGGAGAAATCTCTCATGACTACTGAATTATTCTAGTTATTAGCCTTAGCCAATTACAGTAGGTACCCCTGACCGTGGTACTCAGGGATCCCTGTCCTAGACATGATGCAAACATTACCGGTTCAATTGTACAAACACAATCATCCACGGTGTCCAGGCCATTCAATCTTGTCATGACATGCTAGCCGTCGCAACAGCCTTCGGGATATATATCATGTCATGTCCACTGTCAGGAGTGCGCCACGTCGGACCACTATCATGCCATGTCATTTGTTAAAAGTGCACCACAACGGGTCACCATCGTGACAGGAAACATATTAAAATTAATATGGCACAAGCATATATTTAGGAATTAAATATTAGCAGGGGCAAGGGCTGTGGAGGACTCATGCGGCTCAGAAAAATTTCAAGCGGCCAACATATAAATGTGCATGCTGCTAAGCACGTAAATGTGCATGGGCTAAGCACATAAAAGTGCATGTGGCTAAGTACTTAAAAGTGCATGCGGCTATAATCAACAAACGGCCAATGGCCATAATTAACAAATGGCCTATGCGGCCATAATATTATGCTAAGGCCATGCGGCCACAAAGCTTATGTTAAGGCCATGCGGCTAGCTAGTAACAAATGGCCCTTGGCCTATGCGGCCAGCTAATAACAAATGGCCATTGGCCTATGCGGCCAGCTAATAACAAATGGCCATTGGCCTATGCGGCCGGCTAAGCAATGCTATTTGCGGCCAACAAAGAAGCATGCAAGCTAATGCTAAATGCATGCAAAGCTTATTCCATGCGGCCAACAAAGGAACATGCAAGCTAATGCTAAATGCATGCAAAGCTTATTCCATGCAAGCAAATGCCAAAGCTAATAAGTAAATGGCCATGCGGCCAGCTAGTGCATGCAAGTAATTGCATGCAAGCAACTAATGCATGTAAAATCCCTAAATTTCTACTATTTTTTTATTTATTAGTACTGATTAAAATTTTTGTATTGTACGTCGCATAGTCGTATTTTACGTCGCGCACGAAATTTTATTTTTCGAAATTGCTCGACGAGTGCGATTATGTGCGAGCGTACATATTTTTGAAAATATTATTTTTCTATTTTTAAAAGTTTCAAAATAATATACATAATAATTACTTTTTTTATCGTTCCAAAATTTTTCAAGTTTGTCATTTTATTTATAGTCTTTCATTTCTCATAATTATTAATAATAAATAATATTTTTGTATGCTAGAAAAGCATAATTATGAGAACATTATTTTGTACCTACATATATATTTCATAATTATTTATTAGTCTATTTTAAATAAAAAAGTAAATTTTGAGATTTATTAATATTAATATTTTATTATTCAAAAAAGATATTTAAAAATATTTATTATTTTTGAAATTATTATTATTGGTATTTTGAAAAATATATTTGGAAGTTATTGTGGTCATTTAAATCTTGATTTGATTTTTGGAATTATTTAAATAGATAAATATTTGAAAATTTGATTTATCCTATTCGATTCTAAACTAAAATTTAATTGGATTTAAATTAGAATTGTATTTAGATTTGGATTTGGTTTTTAAATTAAGTAGAAGAATTATCTATTTTGGGTTTAAACTACTCCTAATCCTATCCAAATGGGAATTTCTACATCCTATAAATAGGCAAGTACTCCTCCATAATTCCACAAGCCAAAATTTCTCCAAATTTATTTCTCCACATCAGTGCGTGTATCGTGTCAGTGTCCGTCCTCTTCCCATTCATTATATTCCTATTTATTACAAATACATCGACCTTCTTTCTGCATTCGACAAACCCGAACGCCAATCCAACCCGTGTCTCGCAGGACACATCTCGATACAAACAAACTCCTAACCCTATCGCTAGCCCCGATTTATCCCGAACCCGCCGCCAACACATCATCACCATCACCCGACAACCTAGCAGCCACCCATCCATTGAGCAACACCACAGGCCATCCCCATCACCTCCGTCACCAAGACCAGGACGCCACCACCACGTCGCCAGCATCTCCATCCCGCCACCGGCAACCGATCACCACCACCACCTGTGACTACCATCCGCCTTCTACAGGCAACCCCCGACTTGCCACCATCCCCAGCCATCGTGGTGGCCAACTCCGGCCCGTGCTAGCAATCCCAGGGTCGAGCCCAAACCAAAGACCACCAACCACAGGAAAAAAAATTATTTAACCAGCCACCGCCACCACGACCGGCCGCCACCGTGACCGGCCGTCCACACAAACCCCCCAAAATCCGACCATCACAGCCACCACTGGCTCCAGTCAACGTCCAAACACCACAACCATCAACATCCAGCAAAACTAAAACATTACCAAAACCTACTCACCTTGACCCAGCCCATCGACGTCGCGCTCCACCGTGTTCCTCGTCGGTGAGTCATCGCCTCCGCTGACAGCCGATCCTGAACTCGGGCGCGCCCTTCCCCAGATCTGAGCTCTGTTTCCCCGAGCATCACCGGACCGATCGACCCCAGCCGAGCCCGTCGCGCCCCGCGCCAAGCCGCCGGAGCGCGCCTCACCCTCCGCCCTCGGCGCTGCACCCTCGTCGCGCCCGTCCGCTCGACCGCCACCACTAAACCCGCATCCGCCGACGTTCTCCATCGAACGCCGCGCTCCGGCCACCTTGCCGGAGCAGCCGCCCATCTCTGCCTCTCTCTCACGCGCTTGCCCCTCTTCTCCGCCTGCGCGCCCGACGAGCCTTCGCCGCCTCCCAGCACCTCCAGCCGCCGGGAAACCCGCCGCCGACTTCCCAAACCATCCTCCATCCTCCCTCGGTGATGACCCCATCGTAAAACCACTGCTCCGCCGCCCTCCTCCTGAAATCCTCCGCCTCCGCTGACAAACCTCTGCCGCCCGACCGAGATCCGCCGTCCCGAGCCCCTTCTCGCCTCCTCCGCCGAGCCAGAGATCCATCTCCCCTCGATATCCATCCTCCGCCGCCGCTCCTCCCTTCGGCCAGCGGCGGACGGACCACCGACCACCCGAGTTCCCTCTCCGTCGCTCCCCTTTCATTTTCTTTTCAATTCTCTCTCTCCTCTTTGTGGAGAATAGCAGTAGATTTGGTATATTTGTTTTGTTTTTTTATTTATTTATTTAATTCTTTCTTTTGGTAACAGTTAGTATTTTGTTTTGATTTTATTTCTTTTGTAACAGTTATTATTATTATTATTATTATTATCATTATTTTTATTATGTTTATTATTTTTTTTATTATTATTATTATCATTATCATTATCATTATTATTATTATTATTATTATTATTATTGTTATTATTATTATTAAAAGTATTATTATTATTAAAAGTTTTATTATTTTTGTTGTTTGTTGATAGCATTACTTGGAATAGTACTATTATTTTTGGAAATTTTATAAATATTTCCTAGCTAATTTCAAACATAGTTTTCAACCCTAAATTTTTACTATATTATTAACGATAGCTTTGACAAAAAGAGAAAAAGGTATTTTTCTACAAATTTAATTTTAAGAACAATCTTCTACATTTTGTATTTTCTAGCATTCTCAAGTTATCTGTTTTGACCAATAGAATATAGTTTTTACCTAAAATATGATTTGACAAATTTAGTATTTTGGCCTAAAACGATTTTTCTAGTATGTATTATTCTAAAAATTATTTCTAAAATAATAGAATATGTCCTTCAAATATTTTCTAAAAATATTATAAGCATTATCCTCCAAATTTTCCCCCTTCGACTATCGCTATTGGTCATGACAAATAAAGTGTACCTATTTTCTCGCGAATTTGAACCCTTACCCCACTACCATGGCATGTGACAAATCAGGATATCATGATTATCGCAGCACACCAGACGTCTCATCAGGCAAGTATACCTTGCTAATTAACTGTCAATTATTTATTTTCTGTATTATTTATTTTTGTTCATATTGTTAGTTTTCTTTGATATAAATTGCACGTCCAAGCCATACTTGGGTGCAAGCGACTTTATTAGTCGTTATTTTATTTTATACATGATGACTTAGTGTTAGCGGACTACCTTCTTGTTGGGGGATATCCTTATATCTTCTTTGGCTGTAACACTCACACTACACGGTTTGAGACATAATTGCTAGGGGCACGACTTATTGACTAGCTATCTCTAAAGTCGTGTGATGGTAGATGATCGTAACTGCTATGACTAGGGTTTTAGAGACTCAAGCAGTTACAAAACTGGACGAGCCATGGACATGACTTGAACAGTGTGAGATATATTGGGGGAGGACAGTCGCTAGTGCGTATGGGAAGCCAAACAGGTAAACCACAGTCTCCGGATAGAACTGTGGCAATATATTTGCAGATGCCCTCTGACGTTTTAGACGTTACGGACGGATACAGATGACTGGATGCCAGTTACGTACACATAGCCTAAAATCCCACCCATGCGCATGAAAGTTGTCCTCTAAATTGCACATTAGGCGGTTAGAATCTCCTTTGCATATTTGTGTCTAGGATAGTCTTTTATATATTATTTTATTATTCTGACAGTTCATATTAGCTCGTTCTTCCTGTATCTTGCTACGTCCGTCTGAGGACCTGGTTTTTCCCCAGGTGTGTGTTCATATTTTCCGCAGGTATCCTAGCCGAGCGTGATTCTCTCTATTCCTTCGAAGACGATTGCGCTTGGTTCGTCTTGCCATTTTTATCGCTCGATTTATTGTACATTTCTTTCATTGAGATAGTTGGTAGTGGACTTTGTCTCCGCCCAACGATTGTATCATAAATATTCGAGTTGATTTTATATTATATTTCTTTTCATTGTGATGAGATTTAGTTTGTCTTGGATTACTGTATTTTATAGCTTATGTATTCATACGAGACCTATGTATTTCGTATGAATACAGTTGGCATATCTACGTACTTAGTCCTACGTATTTTGGGACTGGGGCGTTACATGTTTTTGTGGTGGCCCATGCAGGTCAAGATAAATTGTTTGGTTACTTTATCGTACCAAGCAAGCCTGCAGATAGGATTAGAAGTCTAGGATCTCATCCACATACTTGACCTGTTTCCTTGATTTATCTACCGTTTGACTCATCAATTGCATCTTGCTTGCTTCCTTCCATCCCTATTCTTATCTTCCCTTCGTGCTTGCTAGAGGTTGATCCTACTAGTTAATTGTCCCAAAACACCATTAGTTTAATTCTTTAAGTTGGGTAGAATACCTTATGAACTAGCAACCACTTTGGCCTAGTGACCTATATTAGTAAGCTTATTTAGATCCTAGAATCTAGAGGATCTAACCCGTCTAGCCAACCAAGGACTTGGACAAAAAGACTATAGGACGACTGTATGACTTAGAATCATTCTATCTTCTTTAAATCTTAATCTCTCGTACCTATGTATTTACCGTTTTGACTAATGATGCTAATGTAGCCTAGTTTTTGCAAGCTTATTCTTTATCGAGTTTGTTCATGACATATGCTATTGAGCGCTCACTAGCATGTTGTCTAATCAGAACCGGTGCATAATGGTCTGATCAACCAAGTGCATTTAGGTTCGCTTTTATTTTATCGTTCTTCGTGGATGGGGACATAGCTAAACTTGTCCTTTAGAATCCCATCCACGACTGCCTTGACTATTCTTTTGAAATCTATACGACCGCCTTTGAACCACGTATTCGTAATTGAACTCCTTAAATCGCTTTCGCCTTCACCGATTTTGGAAGGACGAAGGCACTTGTACTTGAAATTCCTCTAGTTGTCCTATCAATTAAGACCATTACCACTCGACATTGTTATGTCTTCATCATAAACTCCTCGACCTAACAATTTTGACTTTCTAATCACTTGAAATTAAGAGTGATTACAATCGTCTCTTAATCATATCTTCAACCTAGACTACGATCATATAAACTTCGAATCCTTCTATCTACCGTTGTGCCTTCTCACCCCCTACTAAATCCTTAATTTCGAGGACGAAATTCTTTTAAGTTGGGTAGGATGTAAAACCCCTAAATTTCTACTATTTT
The DNA here is from genome assembly GCA_029216955.1 of Iris pallida. Classification (NCBI taxonomy): domain Eukaryota; kingdom Viridiplantae; phylum Streptophyta; class Magnoliopsida; order Asparagales; family Iridaceae; genus Iris; species Iris pallida. The sequence continues at coordinate 3,013,378 of JANAVB010035817.1, forward strand.
TTTTATTTATTAGTACTGATTTAAATTTTTGTATTGTACGTCGCATAGTCGTATTTTACGTCGCGCACGAAATTTTATTTTTCGAAATTGCTCGACGAGTGCGATTATGTGCGAGCGTACATATTTTTGAAAATATTATTTTTCTATTTTTAAAAGTTTTAAAATAATATACATAATAATTATTTTTTTTATCGTTCCAAAATTTTTCAAGTTTGTTATTTATTTATAGTCTTTCATTTCTCATAATTATTAATAATAAATAATATTTTTGTATGCTAGAAAAGCATAATTATGAGAACATCATTTTGTACCTACACATATATTTCATAATTATTTATTAGTCTATTTTAAATAAAAATGTAATTTTCGAGATTTATTAATATTAATATTTTATTATTCAAAAAAAATATTTAAAAATATTTATTATTTTCGAAATTATTATTATTGGTATTTTGAAAAATATATTTGGAAGTTATTGTGGCCATTTAAATCTTAATTTGATTTTTGGAATTATTTAAATAGATAAATATTTGAAAATTTGATTTATCCTATTCAAATTTAAACTAAAATTTAATTGGATTTAAATTAGAATTGTATTTAGATTTGGATTTGGTTTTTAAATTAAGTAGAAGAATTATCTATTTTGGGTTTAAACTACTCCTAATCATATCCAAATGGAAATTCCCACATCCTATAAATAGGCAGGTACTCCTCCATAATTCCACAAGCCAAATTTTCTCCAAATTTATTTCTCCACATCAGTGCGTGTATCGTGTCAGTGTCCGTCCTCTTGCCATTCATTATATTCCTATTTATTACAAATACATCGACCTTCTTTCTGCATTCGACAAACCCGAACGCCAACCCAACCCGTGTCTCGCAGGACACATCTCGATACAAACAAACTCCTAACCCTATCCCTAGCCCCGATTTATCCCGAACCCGCCGCCAACACATCATCACCATCACCCGACAACCTAGCAGCTAGCCACCCATTGAGCAACACCACAGGCCATCCCCATCACCTCCGTCACCAAGACCAGGACGCCACCACCACGTCGCCAGCATCTCCATCCCGCCACCGGCAACCGATCACCACCACCACCTGTGACTACCATCCGCCTTCCACAGGCAACCCCCGACTTGTCACCACCCCCAGCCATCGTGGTGGCCAACTCCGGCCCGTGCTAGCAATCCCAGGGTCGAGCCCAAACCAAAGACCACCAACCACAGGAAAAAAAATTATTTAACCAACCACCGCCACCACGACCGGCCGCCACCGCGACCGGCCGTCCACACAAACCCCCCAAAATCCGACCATCACAGCCACCACCGGCTCCAGTCAACGTCCAAACACCACAACCATCAACATCCAGCAAAACTAAAACATCACCAAAACCTACTCACCTCGACCCAGCCCATCGACGTCACGCTCCACCGTGTTCCTCGTCGGTGAGTCATCGCCTCCGCTGACAGCCGATCCTGAACTCGGGCGCGCCCTTCCCCAGATCTGAGCTCCGTTTCCCCGAGCATCACCGGACCGATCGACCCCAGCCGAGCCCGTCGCGCCCCGCGCTAGGCCGCCGGAGCGCGCCTCACCCTCCGCCCTCGGCGCTGCACCCTCGCCGCGCCCGTCCGCTCGACCGCCACCACTAAACCCGCATATGCCGACGTTCTCGATCGAACGCCGCGCTCCGGCCACCTTGCCGGAGCAGCCGCCCATCTCCGCCTCTCTCACGCGCTTGCCCCTCTTCTCTGCCTGCGCGCCCGGCGAGCCTTCGCCGGCTCCCAACACCTCCAGCCGCCGGGAAACCCGTCGCCGACTTCCCAAATCATCCTCCATCCGCCCTCGGTGACGACCCCACCGGAAAACCACTGCTCCGCCGCCCTCCTCCTGAAATCCTCTGCCTCCGTCGACAAACCTCTGCCGCCCGACCTAGATCCGCCGTCCCGAGCCCCTTCTCGCCTCCTCCGCCGAGCCAGAGATCCATCTCCCCTCGATATCCATCCTCCGCCGCCGCTCCTCCCTCCGGCCAGCGGCGAACGGACCACGGACCACCGACCACCCGAGTTCCCTCTCCGCCGCTTCCCTTTCATTTCTTTTCAACTCTCTCTCTCCTCTTTCTGGAGAATAGCAATAGATTAGGTATATTTGTTTTGTTTTATTTATTTATTTATTTAATTCTTTCTTTTGGTAACAGTTAGTATTTTGTTTTGATTTTATTTCTTTTTGTAACAGTTATTATTATTATTATTATTATTATTATTATTATTATCATTATCATTATCATTATCATTATCATTATTATTATTATTATTATTATTATTATTGTTATTATTATTATTATTAAAAGTATTATTATTATTAAAAGTATTATTATTTTTGTTGTTTGTTGATAGCATTACTTAGAATAGTACTATTATTTTAGGAAATTTTATAAATATTTTCTAGCTAATTTCAAACATAGTTTTCAACCCTAAATTTTTACTATATTATTAACGATAGCTTTGACAAAAAGAGAAAAAGGTATTTTTCTACAAATTTAGTTTTAAGAACAATCTTCTAGATTTTGTATTTTCTAGCATTCTCAAGATATCTGTTTTGACCAATAGAATATAGTTTTTACCTAAAATATGATTTGACAAATTTAGTATTTTGGCCTAAAACGATTTTTCTAGTATGTATTATTCTAAAAATTATTTCTAAAATAATAGCATATGTCCTTCAAATATTTTCTAAAAATATTATAAGCATTATCCTCCAAATTTCCCCCCTTCGACTATCGCTATTGGTCATGACAAATGATGTGTACTTATTTTCTCGCGAATTCGAACCCTTACCCCACTACCATGGCATGTGAAAAATCAGGACATCATGATCATCGCAGCACACCAGGCGTCTCATCAGGCAAGTATACCTTGCTAATTAACTGTCAATTATTTATTTTCTGCATTATTTATTTTTGTTCATATTGTTAGTTTCCTTTGATATAAATTGCGCGTCCAAGCCATACTTGGGTGCAAGCGACTTTATTAGTCGTTATTTTATTTTATGCATGATGACTTAGTGTTAGCGGCCTACCTTCTTGTTGGGGGATATCCTTATATCTCCTTTGGCTGTGACACTCACACTACACGGTTTGAGACATGATTGCTAGGGGCACGACTTATTGACTAGCTATCTCTAAAGTCGTGTGACGGTAGATGATCGTAACTGCTATGACTAGGGTTTTAGAGACTCAAGCAGTTACAAAACTGGACGAGCCATGGACATGACTTGAACAGTATGGGATATATTGGGGGAGGATAGTCGCTAGTGCGTATGGAAAGCCAAACAGGTAAACCACAGTCTCCGGATGGAACTATGGTAATATATTTGCAGATGTCCTCTGACGTTTTAGACGTTACGGATGGATACAGATGACTGGATGCCAGTATACGTACACATAGCCTAAAATTCCACCCATGCGCATGAAAGTTGTCCTCTAAATTGCACATTAGGCGGTTAGAATCTCCTTTGCATATTTGTGTCTAGGATAGTCTTATATATTATTTTATTATTCTGACAGTTCATATTAGCTCGTTCTTCCTGTATCTTGCTACGTCCGTCTGAGGACCTGGTTTTTCCCCAGGTGTGTGTTCATGTTTTCTGCAGGTATCCTAGCCGAGCGTGATTCTCTCCATTCCTTCGAAGATGATTGCGCTTGGTTCGTCTTGCCATTTTTATCGCTCGATTTATTGTACATTTCTTTCATTGAAATAGTTGGTAGTGGACTTTATCTCCGTCCAACGATTGTATCATAAATATTCGAGTTGATTTTATATTATATTTCTTTTCATTGTGGATGAGATTTAGTTTGTCTTGGATTACTGCATTTTACAGCTTATGTATTCATACGAGACCTATGTATTTTGTATGAATACAGCTGGCATGTCTACGTACTTAGTCCTACGTATTTTGGGACTGGGACATTATAATGCATATGCGGCTCAAGTAAGCTACATGTAATACATGCAAGCAATTAATGCATATGGCCATGCGGCCAAAACAAATAGCTAAAGGCCATGCGACCATTAAATTAAATAGTGGCCAAAGTAATTATTGCTAATGCATTGGAGCTTATGCGGCTACAATTCAAAAGGCCATACAGACTTAAATGGCCCTGGCCGCATAAGCAAGAAAGGCCATGCGGCCAGAGCTAGGAAATGCTCATGCGGCCAATTCAATTAAATGGCCATGCGGCCAGAGCTAATACATGCGGCCACAAGTGCAATTAATGGCTTCCACAGAGAATATGTTCATGGAAAATACCATGGCCTCCATGCTCCACCAAATAACAATAGGAACCCAAGTCCAGACTCCCGTAGGTCTGGGTAAAATAGAATTCTCTACAACATGGAACCATCAAATAGCAAAAATATACAGGTTTGATAGATCAAAACTCATAAAAACCGAAAATACCACAACGCTAAATTTACAAGAAATTAACCACGGAAATAAAAAATGCTAAGTACTAAAGTGGGTTAGAAACACATGAGGAAGACAGTGGAACAATAAAAATAGAATTCCTCCATGAAGCAAGATGCACTTGCCTACAGCTTCCTGGTAGGTGGAGAGTAATGGTGAGGAAGAAGAAGAGTGAATGAGGAGAGAGAAAGAGTGTTGGGTTAATAAATGATGATGGTGGTGGTAGGTAGGGGTTTTCCTCTGGTTCATGATGAACCCAAAGTAAACCAAGCCAAGCCGAACCAGACCAAGAATAACAAACAATGAAATGCCAAAATAAATTATGCGAGGAGACATACATTACGAGTCAAAATACGTACACGTATACCAAAATACATAATACGAACCATGGTCATTACAGCCAACACTTCTGACTTAGTCATTCGAGCACTTTGTGCTCTGTTGAATTACCCGACTGATTTGGCCTATCGTATACATGCCTCAGTCCGTGCGAGGCGGTGCTTTGCGTCTGCTGATACCATTACAAATAAGGCACAATGTCGACCTTTTATAATTTAGCGTAAACGCATAGCCTGCACACGAAACCAACTAAAATCAATACTTGTCCGAATCGGACTTGTGCGTTGCATCGATTTGATTTCTTAGAATCTACGAACCGACTCAATGCCTTCTCTTGGGCCAACTTAACACTTGCATCGATCTTACTCTATGCATTTCTCGGGTCAACTTAACTCTTTGCATCGATACATATTTTGGATCAACGCAACTCTTTGAGTCAACGACTCAAGGTAACTCCAGATCCGCCACCACATCAGCCAATCTCGACGGAGGAAAGGCAACCTCAATCTTGGAAAGGTAAATGAATCAAATCGATATCAAATTTGAGCGAGTCATGGAGAAATTGGTTAGAGAAAGGAAAGAAATAGAGTTTCAACAATCTAGGAACGTTTTTCTTCCAATTTTTTGGGTTAATCCAAACCCTAACACCATGATTTCCAATTCAATGGGTAATCAAAACCTTAGTGTCATGGCTGTGCCAAATGTTCTTGATATGAACACCACGATGCCCAGTAATGTCCATAACCACGAAAGTAATGGCCACCAACCAAGCATCTATCCATGATCTTTTCAAACCCATTTCTATTACATACCTAATGTTCTTGATTTATACGTCATCAACCATGACTGCATATGGGAAGTCACCACATTCATTTTCAAACCCTCATTATGATCCATATCAATACCCACAACCACATACTCAACCTCAATCACGACCACCTCAGCTTCTTGATCCAGCAATGCAATAACATGGGTATGGTTACATGCAACCTGGAGCCTACTTTGGGCAACCCCCTCAGTATTAACAACTTTTGTATGGAACCTACCCATCCAACTCACATCAAGTAGATATGGGTTTGGTTGGGATCAATCTTTCAAAACATCAACTCAGCAAAGTGTCCCAACAAATGGTTATGAGTACTACAATCAACAACAACAGCAGCAGCCAACGTATGCGCTGGATACCTACTTTAGCAGATATAATATTCAGCCCCCTCAACATGGGGTCTCTCAGCCAACATCAAACCCTCAGGCTAGATACGATCATGGATATGGTTTTGCAGGATATGGTGGAACTGTAGCCAATCCAACTCAAGTTGGATATGCAAAAATTTGAATAATCATACAATCAACTATAGAATTTGCACAATTTGAAGCAGCGAAACACCTTGGGTCCCCATATGGGGTCAGTACAATTGAGGAAAAAAAATCGGTGGAAACCCAAGGGACCATGTCACGACCCGCACTCGCTAAAAGGGCACGTGGCGCGACAACGCCCAGCCCTCACCGGAAAAAACGGCATGGAACGCTGTGGATTTTCTAGTCTGACAACAGTTTATATATATAACAAAACCTGTCGAGAATATAGTCAACTCCGAACGGAAGACAAGCAATGAATATATATAAGTGCTCAATCACAACTCTAAGATGATAAAGTAAAGACTGAAAGATAAAGACAACAAGACGATAAAATATAACCTGTCAAGTCCAAATACAAATAATATACAAGTCCAGTCTCTAATACAGTCCAAATATAATACAGTCTCAAAAGTAACTGGAAACTAAGTCTAGTACAAAGACCTACTCTAACTAAACAAGTGGTATAGTCTCGTCAGGCGGAGCTACACCCTGCGGGACCAAGTCTAGGCCTACTACGTCGTCTGGACCGTAGTAGGTACTACAATCTTCCTCGTCGGCATCTGTAATATTTTATCAACAGTCCAGTCAGGATGGAACGAGTACATATATCTCATAACAGATCTCAAGATAGAATAAAAGCTATAGACTGTAAATAGAGCATATATAATGAATCATGGAGTGCACATGTATGTATCATGGCATGGTAAGCTGTAAAGCTAGAGCTAGAACAAGAAAGTAGAACTGAATCATGGCATGTACACAAATCAAGGTAAGCTATATATCCAATGTGTGTGAGTAGTAGTTTCAGCTTGTGATCAACTTGGGTACCTGTCGAGAATTGGCCTGGCAAGTCATAAGTGCGGTATATGACTCACACTGTTCAAGAATGCAAGGGGATATGATCACAGGCATACGCTACTACTCCCCCTACCCCAACTGGTAGAATAGATCCAAACAGGACACGTCACTGCACGGGATTCTAATGAGAAGGTAGCTAGCCTTCTCTAGAATCAGTGACCACATATTGAGCAAGAGCTACAAGGGTGCTTGCACAATACATCCCAACCTAAGAAGGAGAAAACATCTCTCGTCGGGATCCAAGAATACCAATCCGTGAGAACCATGTGTCGGGAATAAGCATATCAACACTAAGTACATGAATCATAACAGTTATCATAAATTGGGAATAAGTATCAGAGAATGTACTCGCCTGTAAGATGATAAAATATGTCGACCGGATCAACTGCAGTGTCTCGAGGACCTATAAAGAACAAGACGAATCAATACTATGTTTAGGAAGTAAAGTTAAATCAAATTAAATTCTATTTAGTCATTCTAGGTCAAGACATGTCTAGTCGGGTCAATCTTGGTCATGGAAGAACATTAGAAGTCAATCCGAAGCAAACTAGGTCGAAAACTGGCTTACCGTTGACTTTTGGTCAACGGGTCAACTCTAGGTCAACTCTAGGTCAACCCTAGGTCACTGGTGACTAATAGTTAACTTTTAGTCAACTGTCCAAGTTAAAAGGAATTTGGAACTAAATTGGGTAAAGTGTTGACCCATAGTTGACTTTTAGTCTAAAAAGTCAACCGTGGTCAACCGGGTCCAAGACTAGGTTTAGACAGCTAATTCTACTCATTACCAACCTATACAACCCATATCCAAGTCCATCTTGGACTTGGAAACTCAAATCTTGGCCATGGGCCAATTTTCTTTTTTACCCTTAAAAAGGGTAAAATTCTACCTTCGGCGATTATCTAGATAGCCTACCTACGCTTGATATTTTGACCCGTGCTCCCTAGGGTAGTAGGATACTATCCTATAGGTTCGTTATCTACCAAAATACCTAGATAAAGTGGACGTCTAGTCCACCTTACGGCCCGTTGCAGATATCTTGAATATTTCAAGATACGCACTGATACGGCGCGATACCGGCGCCCTACGACTCCGATTTCCACTCAGAAGCTTACCCGCAAAATCTAATTCACATAACCTAGGCCTACGTCAAGTTTCGTCGCAATCCGACGCTCCGAGCTCAATTTCCCTTTCTAACTCGACTTCTACTAAAAATTTCCTTTTTGCTCTCATTCCAAATCTCCTCTTTAGCTCTAAATTCTAATTCTTCTTCTTCTTAACTTCCTCTCCTAATTCTTCTAACTCAAATTCTTCTCCTTGGCCTCTTCCTCACTCTCTCCTTCTAATTTCTAACTTCTCCTAATTCCTTATCATTTTCTTCCTATTCTCTCTTCTATTCTTTCCTTTTACTTCTCTTCCCTTCTACTTCTTCTTATTTCTTTTCTTCTTCTTTCATCTAACTTCCTATCTATCTATCTATCTATCTATATATATACATATATATATCTATATATATACCTACATATATACATATATATAGGATACTAGGGGGGTTTAAGGGATAAATTGGGGGGTGTAAGGGGGAAAAAGGAGCTGCCAATGGCAGCTCCTGCTGCTGCTATTACTGCTGCATCTGCAGCTGCTGCTGCTGCTACTTCTGCTGCCTGCTGCTGCTGCATCTGCTGCAGCTGCCCTCCATTCTTCTTCTTCTCCTCCCTCTTTTCATCTTCTAATCTCCTCCCTCTATATATATATATATATATATATATATATATATATATATATATATATATATATATATATATATATATATATATATATATATACTTAGATATCTATATATCTATATATATCTATCCTTCCCATTATATATATATATATAAACACACACACACATGTCTATATATCTATATACATACACACCTCTCCATATACATATATATATATATACACACACACATATATATATATATATATATATATATATATATATATATATATATATATATATATATATATATATATATATAAACACACACACACACATCCTTATACACACATATATATATATATATATACACACACACAACCACACACACTCTCACCACCACACACACACACCACCACTACCATTCTCATGACACATCCCCACCACTCTCTACACACACACACACAAATACATATATACATATACATATATATATATATATATATATATATATATATATATATATATATATATATATATATATATATATATATATATATATATATATATATATATATATATATACCATTCAAAATAAAACCCCTAATTATTCCTAACCTAGATTTTCTAGGGAATACCTATAAATTCATGGGCAATTGGTGGAGAATTTCCTACTCATCATTTATTGTAAAAGCAATAAATGGAAAAGAATATTAATTTGGGGAGAATCTTATACCTAATAATGGGTTCTTGTAGGGAAGAACTTGGGAGAAGGAAATGAAATTTGAGAGAGAGAGAGAGAGCTTAAGACTTAATGAAGAAGTAAAGGAGGGGGGGAGACTTTCTTGGCCGGCCACCTCTTGGGGGGGCTATTGGGTTGGGATCCAATAAGCCCCCAACCCATTAAGCTTGGTTTTGGTTTGGTTTGAAATCGGTTTGGTTCGGTTCGTTTCGGTTTAGATCTAACTAACTAAATTAGCCCCTAAAATGACTAATTAAGTCATTGAAGTTGGGTTGATAATTTCTAGCCTAATTATGATAGTGTGTGGGCCAAACACAGCTAGTTTGTGGGTCCCACTAGTGTCCAGGCTACCCGGGTCTCCAATTTGAGTCCGAATTGGATAAAATTCAAACCGACTCAAATAAATTTCTAAAAATCATATAAAATCAAATAAAATTCCTAAAATATTATAAAACTTGAAAATAACGAAAATACCCCTAATTTGAAAACTAGGGATGACAAATCTACCCTCCTTAAAAAATTTCGTTCTCGAAATTGAATGAGGACTAACATAGTAATCATGAACAGAACAAGGAAGAAAAAGAAAGAGTTTTACCTCAAGGCTCGAAGAGATATGGGAATCGCTCCCGCATATCGTCCTCCCTCTCCCAGGTGGACCCACCTGGAGAGTGGTGTCTCCATGCAACGCGAACCAAGGGAATGACCTGGTTCTGGAGCACCTTCTCTCTTCGGTCCAAGATCTCGACCGGCTTCTCTGGGTAGCTAAGTGTCGGTCCCATCTCGATCTCGGAGTGGTCTAAGACGTGACTGGGATCTGCCACGTACCGTCTCAGCTGCGACACGTGGAACACACTGTGCACTCCCTCTAGTGCAGGCGGTAACTCCAGTCGGTAAGCCACTGCACCGACCCTGCCCAGGATACGGAATGGTCCGATGTATCATGGACTAAGCTTCCCGCCGCCACCAAAATGAATCGTGCCACGCATCGGAGAAATCCGCAGAAAGACAAGATCATCAACCTAGAACAAAACACAAGACTTAGAGCTTGATCTAAAACAATCACAATCAGACTCAAATACTAGAAAAATCTAAATTATACCTCAAACTCCAATGGCCTCCGGTGGCTATCGGCCCAATGCCGCTGCCTATCTTGCGCCACCCGAAGTCTATCTCTGATAACCCTGACCTTCTCTGCAGCATCCACCACCATCTCAGGACCAAGCAAAACCCTCTCACCGACATCATCCCAAGACAAGGGAGTACGACACCTCCGTCCGTATAGAGCCTCGAAAGGTGACATCTCTATACTGGCTTGGTAGCTGTTGTTGTAAGTGTCACGCCCCAGAACCAGAATACTGGAGAGCGGGGGCAGACATAGCCAGCTACGTATATTGAAATGGATTCTATCTCGCTATACGGCCACGGCTGTCTAGATACATGAGGGTTTACTACAAGCCAACAGTCTCCTATGGTCATGAACAAGCCTAGTGTCTCAATCACAAGCAAGTAAGTAAATGTTACAAGATGTATGATCATTAAATATACAATAATAAGGCGTCCCAAATATTACATATTCAGCTGATCATGAAGCTAGTCGTTACAAAATGTGAGGACTAGCAAGAGTTTAGTCATACATGACCAACCCTAGGATCTGTCAATCATGTTACAGCCCGTAGGAAGACAGTAAGTAAAGTGCAATCGAGCTAAACAGGTGCTCGTCGGCTAAACGCCTCAAAAGAATATTTTTACAATAAAGTGGGAGATCAAAAATAAACCCACTCGTTGTCAGGGTTCCGTCTAGTGGCCACCATCTGGCTGGAAGGTCGGTAGATCCTCTGGAGCTGCTCCAAAATCTGGCCATACAAAACCAGCTGGGTCAGACCCCAGAAAGAGCAAGTGCCACAAAGAAAGCTTCACTTAGGAACTAAAACCAGCAATCAGCACAAGAGTATAAATAAAAGTAAGAACTGGAAATAAAGAAAATACATCAGGATAATATACGACGAGATAACCATGGAACTATTCAGATAACCAGGTTATAACCCGTAAACCAAACAAGGACCGGGGTTGTAACCCTTCGTCTGAACAGAACTTGGAATTCTCACCATTTATCGGTAAAATAAATACAAACATTCTGGTCATGCAGTAGTCTGGAACAGGATCAGGACAAGGGTAGACAGGTTAGACTCCATCCAATCACTTCACGGCCAAGCAAGAACTACGGCTTGATACTTTAACTAACTAGGGTTGTCACAAGCCTAATTACTAACAAGATGCAGTGAGAATCTTCCACAGCCACAAGCCCTGCAGTCCATCCAGGTTACCCAGGTCGAAATTAGGGGTTGAGTTCAGGTGGGTACACCGTCCAGAAAACGTATGTACCCTTAAGTAGCTTAAAAGGTGCAACACATGACAGTGTGCTGGAAATGTGCCCTACTCGACGGCAGGCTACAGATCCCAGGCGCGCCCAGGTAACGGGATTGCCTGTAGCTGGGAAATCTCTTCATGACTAATGTGTTAATCTAGTTATTAACCTTAGTCCATTTCAATAGGTACTCCTGACCGTGGTACTCAGGAGCTCCCTCCCTAGACATGATGCAAGACAGGACTGGTTTATTTGTACAAGCACAATCGCCCACGGTGTCCATGTTATTATACAGGTCATGTCATGTCAGGTAGCCGTCGCAACAGCTTATCAGATATATCATGTCAGGTTTATCATGTCAAGTGTTCTTGTCAGGAGTACGCCACGACGGGCCACTATCAGGTCATGTCAGGTTTTCTTGTCAAAAGTGCACCACTACGGGTCACTATCGTGTCATGCTCAGGTATCATTTCCAAACATATTAAACAAATCCGAGTTCATGCGGCTCGGAAAGGTCGATCTCAAGACAGGACTGGTTTATTTGTACAAGCACAATCCGAGTTCATCTAATAAAATATCAATATTTAGGGCTATAGAAGAGCCATGCGGTTAAGGCCTATGCGGCCAGGAATGATCACATGCGGCTGGAAGAGAACAGCCCATGCGGCTGAATGGATATGGGTTTATGCGGCCCGAAATCCGAGTTCATGCGGCTCGGAAAGGTCGATCTCAAGACATATGGGCGTGCGGCGCATGCGGCTGCAGGAGCTTATGCGGTCAGGAATGGAGGGGTCTCATGCGGCTGAAGGGAATCAGGATCTATGCGGCTCGGGATCAGTCAGTTATGCGGCTGAGAGGACTCGGGTCCTCATGCGGCAGCGGGAGACTGCGGTCTATGCGGCTCGCGAGTATTGGAGTTCATGCGGCTCGGGATGGGCGAAGTCCCATGCGGCAGCGGGGAGCAATGCCTATGCGGCTGGGAGCAAGGGTGCATATGCGGTTCGGGAAGAAGGGCCCCATGCGGCCGAACTAAATACTTGCCGCATGAACTTGTCATGCGGTCAAGTCCAGTTGATAGTGCATGCGGTTTCAAAGCTGACTTGCCGCATGAATATTCATGCGGTCAAGTGCTATCATGCGGCTCGGAACTGTGCTTCTTCTCCAAATTTCCGAGAAGAAGTACACCATAAGCCATGGCTTCCAAGCTGCATAACTCTATCATCCGGAGCCCAAATCCGAACTTCCATAGGTCAAAATAGGGTAGAACGAGATTCTCTACAACATGGAACCATCAAAACTAGGAAATAACAAGATTAAGTAGATCAAAACCCAAAAATCCAAAAATAAAATAAATATAGATCTACAAGAATCTAGCCATGGAAAGTAAAAATGCCAAGTTCTAAAGCTAGTCAAAATATTGTAAGGAAGAGAATGAAGCAATAAAATTGGAGTTCCTCCATGAAGCAAGTTGCACTTGCCTAGACCTCTCTCTTCTCTCTCTGGTAGGTAAGAAGTAATGAGGAAGAAGAAGATGAGATTAAAAAAGAGAGAAAAAAGAATGGGCTAATAAATACAAATGGTGGTGGTAGGTAGGGGGTTCATCCATGGTTCATGATAGACCAAAGAAAACCGAACCAAGCCAAGAAATAACCAAGCCAAGATGCAAGCTAAACAAGAAATCATGCAATACAGAATAAAATACGTACACGTATTCAAAAATACGTAATACGGACAACAGGCATTACAACTCTACCCACCTTAAAAGAATTTCGTCCTCGAAATTTAATCAAGAGGCTAGAGGAGCAATGACAAGCTATACTAATAACAAGCAAGCTATACTAGACAATCAATCAATCATACAAGCAAGGAATCGAAGGCATGAGGCATAAGAAAGACATTATACCTCACGAGTCAAACAAGTCGGGATATCGCGATCGGATATCATCCTCACGCTCCCATGTTGACTCCCCCAAAGAGTGATGACCCCAAGCAACCCGGACTAACTTGATAGTCTTGTTCTTGAGGATCTTCTCTCTCCGGTCCAATATAGACACGGGCCTCTCCTCATACGAAAGGTTGGTACCAACAACCAATTCTGAATGATCTAGGATGTGGCTCGGGTCCGGGATATACCGTCGTAATTGGGATACATGGAACACGTCATGCACCTCGCTTAGCGACGGCGGAAGAGCGAGACGATAGGATACATCTCCTACTCGCTCCAGAATGTCAAACGGTCCTATATACCTAGGACTAAGCTTGTCCCGTACGCCGAAACGAATGACGCCACGGTTAGGCAAAATCCTCAGAAATACATGATCGCCGACCGAAAACTCGAGAGGGCGCCGATGAGAATCGGCCCAATGGCGCTGGCGATCTTGGGCAACTCGAAGATGATCTCTGACCCTTCTGACCACTTCAACTGTCTGAGCGATCATTTCTGGACCAAGCATCTGTCTCTCTCCAACATCATCCCAGGCTAGCGGGGATCTGCACTTCGTACCATATAGTGCCTCGAACGGTGCCATCTGGATACTGGCCTGGAAACTGTTGTTGTACGAGAATTCCACCAGGTGTAAGTGATCTTCCCATGAACCACCGAAGTCAAGTGTGCAAGACCGCAACATGTCTTCAAGAGTCTGGATCGTACGCTCCGACTGACCATCTGTTTGCGGATGATACGCTGAACTGAACTGGAGACGAGTTCCCAAACTTTCCTGCAGGCTATGCCAAAAGTGCAACGTAAATCTTGAATCTCGGTCCGAGGTGATACTGACTGGCACTCCGTGCAATCTGACAATCTGCCGGAGATATATCTCTGCTAACTGAGCCGTCGACTGACCAACTCTGAACGGAAGAAAGTGAGCTACCTTCGTGAGCTGATCAACTATAACCCAGATAGCATCTCTACTAGCTGGGGATCTAGGCAATCCGGTCACAAAATCTATGGTCACATGCTCCCACTTCCATTCTGGAATCGGCAAAGGCTGAAGAAGTCCAGCCGGTCTCTGATGTTCAGCTTTAACTTGTTGGCAAACCAAATATCGAGAGACAAACCGAGCTATCTCCCGCTTCATGCCATTCCACCAGAAGTGCTGACGGATATCTCGGTACATCTTCGTACTGCCAGGATGGATGGAATACTGAGAACTGTGCACCTCTGCCATGATCTCCTGTCTGATTTCTCCACTGGGCACACAAAGACGCTTACCATGTCGAAGTGTATCGTCCTCATGAATGCATAACTCTGGTCTTCGTCCTGCCTCACACTCTGCTCTGAGTCGCTGAAGCTTGGAATCTGTTGACTGTGCCATCCGGATCCTCTTGACTGTAGTGGACTGAACCTGCATACTGGCCATCAATGCCACACTGGAAGGGAGAACAACTTCAATACCCATCTTCTGAAGATCTGCTAATAGCTCTGGTTGCGCTGTTAGGAAATAAACTCCTGCTCTCCTGCTCAATGCATCTGCTACGACGTTGGCCTTCCCAGGATGATACTGCAGGTTGACATCATAATCCACAAGAAGCTCCAGCCATCTTCTCTGACGCATGTTAAGATCCTTCTGGGTGAAAACATACTTCAGGCTCTTGTGATCGGTGAAAATCTCCACCCTGTCCCCATACAAGTAGTGCCTCCACAACTTAAGTGCAAACACCACTGCTGCCAGCTCCAAGTCATGGGTTGGGTAATTCCTCTCATGATCACGAAGTTGTCGTGACACATAAGCTATTACCTTTCCATGCTGCATCAGAACACATCCTAAACCTCTGCCTGAAGCATCACAGTACACTGAGAATCCTCCGGTCCCATCTGGAAGCGTGAGAATAGGAGCTGTTATCAGGCCTCGCTTCAACTGCTCAAAAGAACTCTGACACTCCACTGTCCAAGCAAACTGCGCATCCTTGCGAGTCAACTGGGTCAACGGCGTTGATATCCGAGCAAAATCTGATACAAACCGCCGGTAATAGCCGGCCAATCCAAGGAAACTGTGAACTTCTGCAACTGTGCTGGGCACCGGCCACGACTCAATAGCCACAATCTTCTGGGGATCGACTTCTACTCCTCCTCTGGTGATGATATGACCCAAGTACGAAATGCGATCAAGCCAGAACTCGCATTTACTGAACTTGGCATATAACTGGTGCTCCCTGAGAATCTGAAGAACCACACGGAGATGCTGCTCATGCTCCGCCTCACTCTTGCTGTAGACCAGGATGTCATCCAAGAACACAATCACAAACTGATCCAAGTATGGCATGAAGACGCGATTCATGAGGTCCATGAATACTGCCGGCGCATTGGTTGCTCCAAAAGGCATAACAAGGAACTCCCAATACCCATACCTCGGTCTAAAAGCTGTCTTCGGGATGTCCTGCTCTCTGACTCTGATCTGATGATAACTTGAGCGCAAATCAATCTTCGAGAATACTGAAGCCCCCTTGAGTTGATCAAACAAGTCATCTATCCTCGGAAGAGGATATCTGTTCTTGATTGTCACTGAGTTCAAGGTACGATAATCAACACATAACCTGGACGTACCATCCTTCTTTTTCACAAGAAGCATCGGGGCTCCCCAAGGCGATCCACTAGCACGAATGAATCTCTTGGTTCTGAGTTCTTCAATCATCTTGTACAAGATCTCCAATTCTGACGGTGCCATCCTGTAGACTCTCTCTGACACTGGGGTTGTCCCGGGAATCAAGTCTATAGTGAACTCGATCTCCCGCTCTGGAGGCATACCTGGTAGCTCTTCTGGGAAAACATCTGGAAACTCCTCGACTATTCTGGGCAACTGCACTGCTGCTACTGCCATCCGTAATACTGGAGGAGAAGGTTCAACTGCTCCTCTGGAAAAGGAAAACTCCGGCTCGTCTGGAATGCTAAAAATAACCCTACCAATATGGCAGTCTATTCTAGCATACTGGTTCCTCAACCAATCCATCCCTAGGACCACATCATAATCGGCCATCGGGAACTCTATCAATCTAGCGGGGAATTCTCTACCGCTAACTACGATCCGATACGAGGAAAACACTCTATCTACTCCCACAAGTCCGTTACCAGTAAGTATATTGAGCCTTACTGATAATGACTCGGGCTCCAATCCTATCCGTGTCGCGAATTATGCAGACATAAAAGAATGCGATGCACCAGAATCAAATAAAGCTGAAGCTGGAAATGAGTTGACGAGAATAGTACCTGCCACTACCTCACCTGGTGCCAATCCTTCCTCTGCGGTCATCACCATAGCCTGACCGTGCCCTCGGGGTGCTGGTCCCCTCTGCTGGAATCCTCGCTGCCTGCTCTGACTCAAGGCTTGGGCTTGTGCATGCTGCTGGGGATTCTGCTGGAACATCTGGGACTGAGGCGGCAAGGGCCTCGACAATGGGTACTGCTGCTGCTGCTGCTGCTGGACCGGTGCTGGTCCTCTCACCGAAGAGCTAGAAAGGTTGGACGATGATGAACCACCCCTGTTCGGGCAGGATCCAACCCTATGGTCTGGTGCTCCACAAACCAGACACAGTCCCTGTGCCCTATGACACTCTGCCACTACATGGCCTGGCTTTCCACAATGAGAACATCCTACTGCGGAAGACTGCTTCTGCTTCTGCTGCTGCTGAGGGTACGTCGGGGTGGAATGCTGAACCGACGTTACTGAGGTCGCTCGCCTCGGAGCTCCAATAGTTAAGGCCCTGGCTGCCGGGGCTGGTGCTGAAGACTGATTCATCTGGCCGTAAGATCTCTTCCGACCTCCGGTCCTATCCACAATCCACTGGGAGGTATACTTATGCCTCCGGGCTGCTCTCAAGACTGCATCAAAAGTCTGATGCTCAAACTGTTCAACTGCCAACAAAATCTCCAGGTGAAGCCCCTGCTGGAATCGCTGGGCTCTATCATACTCGGTTGCCACCAAGGTGGGAACAAACCGACTGAGTCTCGAAAACTCGACCGCATATCCATCGACCGTCCTGCCTCCTTGCTTCAGATTGGTGAACCTAGTCTGCAGATCATACCGAGCCACGGCATCGAAATACTTGGTCTGGAATCTCTTTCTGAATACTGCCCAAGCAATGGGTGTTGCTAATCCAACGGCCTGCGCTGCCCACCAGCTGCGGGCAAGATCTAACAACTGCAGGCACACAACGGCCACCTTCTCGTTCTCTGGAGTCTTGGCTACATCGAGAATCACTTCAGTATCCTGAAGCCATGCATCTGCTGCGATAGCATCTTCACTACCGTCAAAGAATGGAGGGTTCAGGCGCTTGAAGCTATTGGCCGCACTGTTACCCTGATGACCACCCCGGGTCAAAGCATCCGCCACTGCCTGTTGCAAGGCATCTCCACGACGATCTTGAGAAGCTATCAAGGTCCTGACGAGTCCTACTAATGTGCCATCATCAGGCTCGGCAGGCTGGACTGGCTGGATTGGTGGCTCTCCATCAGAAGGCACGACTCTGGAGGCTACTCCGGAATGCTGGACTTGATCCCCAGGTTGCTGCTGGTCCGCGGGAGGTGCTCCACCTTGCTGGTCGGTAGGACCACGAACAATGTCGCTGAAGAAGACGACATAGGGAACAATAAGGAAGGACCAGGACAGATCAACGATACAAGCATATGATCAGGACAAGAATCCAGGGATTCAGAAGGTACGAGCAGAGATCAAGGACGAATACTGATTGAGACATCTATTCGGTAAACCCTCACATATCTTGATTTACAAGACCTGCATGGGCCACCACTGTAAGCAAACTCTACCAAGTGAAGGTGGTCCTCCCAAGATCCCTCGAAGTCCAAGACACAGGTGCACAGCATATCCTCGAGGGTCTGAATCGTCCTCTCCGACTGCCCGTCTGTCTGGGGGTGGTATGCGGTATTGAACTTGAGCGATGTGCCCAAGCTAAGCTGCAAACTCCGCCAGAAGTGGAAAGTGAATCGGCTGTCCCGATCCGAGACTATACTCACTGGCATCCCGTGTAATCGGACTATCTGTTGCACGTACATCTCGGCCAACCTCACCATCGACAAACCCACTTTGAAAGGCAAAAAGTGGGCCGATTTGGTCAATCGATCAACAATGACCCAAATCGCATCCTTCCCTCCTGGAGAGCGCGGAAGCCCAGATACAAAGTCCATAGTGATATGCTTCCACTTCCACTCAGGAATGGGTAGTGGCTGGAGCAATCCACCGGGTCTCTGCCTCCCGGCCTTCACTTGCTGGCACACTAAATATCTCGAAACGAACTGAGCCACCTCTCGTTTCATGCCATACCACCAAACATGCTGTCTCAAGTCTCTATACATCTTGTTGGCTCCGGGATGTATAGAGTACTGAGAACGGTGCGCCTCCTAAAGAACCTCCTTCCGAAGTCCTCCGCTCGGTACGCACAATCTGGTACCATGCCTCAACGACCCATCCCCTGCTAAAGAGAACTCATCCAACAACCCTATCTGGACCTGCTCCCTGATGACCCTCAGAGCCTCATCCTCAAACTGAGCTGCCCTGACTCTCTCCATCAACTCCGACTGCACCTGCAGACCCCACATCTGCGCCTCGAACCCAGGAACTATCACCTCTATGCCCAAGCTCTCCAGATCTGCCAGAAGGTGACGATCCATCGTCAAACACATAGCCACGGGATACCTGCTCAAAGCACCCGCGACCACGTTAGCCTTCCCCGGATGGTACTGCAAGGATATATCAAAATCCTTCATCAGCTCTAACCATCGCCTCTGCCTCATATTCAGCTCCTTCTAGGTAACACGTACTTCAAGCTCTTGTGGTCAGTGTAAATCTCCACACGCTCTCCGTACAGATAGTGTTTCCACAGCTTCAAAGCAAAGATGACCGCTGCCAGCTCCAGATCGTGGGTAGGGTAATTCCTCTCATGAGGACGTAACTGCCTAGATGTATAGGCAATTACCTTCTCGTGCTGCTGAAGCACACAACCCAAACCCCGTCCTGAAGCATCACTGTAGATCGTATAACCACCAGATCCAGATGGCAGCGTCAAGATAGGAGCTGTAGTCAACCTCGCCTTCAAGTCCTCGAAGGCGGCCTGGCACTCATCGGACCAAACAAACTCCTCGTCCTTCCTGGTAAGGCGGGTCATCGGCTGGGCAATCCTGGAAAAGTCCTGCACGAATCTCCGGTAGTAACCTGCCAGACCCAGAAAACTCCGAACCTCAGCTACTGAGCTCGGCGTAGACCAGGACTCCACTGCAGAAATCTTCTTCGAATCCACTGAAATCCCCTCGCCAGAGACAACATGGCCTTGGAACTCCACGCGATCCAAGAAGAACTCGCACTTGGACAGCCTCCCATACAGCTGCTCTCTCCTGAGAGTGTCCAATACAATCCTCAGGTGCTCCTCGTGCTCCTCTGGTGTCTTCGAGTAGATGAGAATGTCATCAATAAAGACCACCACGAACTTGTCAAGGTACTGGTGAAATACCTTATTCATCAAGTTCATGAATACCGCCGGGGCGTTGGTCAACCCAAACGGCATGACGGTATACTCATACTGGCCATAGCGGGTCCGAAAGGCAGTCTTCGGAATGTCATCCCGTTTCACCTTCAGCTGATGGTACCCGGTACGTAAGTCGATCTTCGAGAACACCCTCGCGCCGCTCAACTGGTCGAACAAGTCATCAATTCTCGGCAAAGGATACTTGTTCTTGATGGTAAGGTTGTTGAGCGCCCTGTAATCAATACACAGACGTACCGTACCATCCTTCTTGGGGACGAAAAGAACTGGCGCGCCCCAAGGTGAAGAACTAGATCGAATAAAGCCCTTATCCTCCAGCTCGTCGACCTGCCTCTTCAGCTCCGCTAACTCACTGTTGTTGATTCTATAGACGTGCTGGGAGATAGGCTCAGCACCCGGCACTAGATCTATAGAAAACTCAACATCACGATCTGGCGGCATCCGGGGCAGCTCCTCGGGAAAGACATCCAAGAACTCAGCAATGAGTGGATGTGGCAACACCGGCCCCGCCAACAACGCTCCGCAGAATCCATCTCCCTGCTCCACTGCACCCCTGGTGAACTCATACTCTGGCTCTCCCGGCGGCCTAAATAGAATCATGTCCCCTCTGCAATCGTTGCTAGCGTGGTGCGTGCTCAACCAATCCATACCGAGTACCATATCATAACTCGGAAGTGGCATTACGAGCAGACACGCACTCAGCTCCCGGCCTCTCAAAAGAAACTCTCTGCCCCTTGCAAACATTATTAACTAGGATGATGCCATTTCCAGTCATAATCTTGCAAGTCCTACCCAGATACTCAGTAATAATATTATGCCTAAGAGCAAAAGAAACAGACACAAAACTGTACGTAGCACCAGAATCAAATAAGGCCAAAGCTGGAAAAGAATCGAGCAGAATAGAACCTGCGACAACATCCGCAATAGGCTCCATCTCCTCGGCTGCAAGAGTAAAGGCTCTACCCTGACCACCCCTCTGCTGGCGGTGCTGAACAAACTGCTGCTGCTGAGTCGGAAGCGGACCTCGCTGCTAAACTACCGGCACACCAGCTGGTGTCCTCTGAACGGGTGCCCTCTGAGCAGCTCCAGTAATACGGGGGTTCTTGGGACACTCCCGTATCTGATGCCCAGCGGCACCACAAAAGAGACACAGCCCCAGCCTCCTCCTACAGAAGTCGAAGAGGTGACCGGGCTTCTTGCAGAAGTGGCATGGTGGATCATCCCGCCCCGGACGCTGCTGACTCCTCTGGACAGACGCTCTGGCCTGCCCCTGCTACTGGTGATGCTGGAACGGCTGATGCTGAAGCTGAGGGCGCTTAGCAGCCCCTGCACTGCTACTGGCCCCTGAAAACAAATCTCGATCCCTCTTTGACTTCAAGCCCCACTCCCTCTCCACCTTCCGAGCCTCTGTGTAAACCTCCGCATATATCGCATAGAAGGAAGGGATCAGGATCTTGATATCCCATGTCAATCCCTCCCGGAAGCGCTCCGCTCGGATCACCGGGTCACTCACCATGTACTCGGCGTATCGGCTCAGCCGGCCGAACTCCGCCGCATACTCCTCTACGGTCATACTGCCCTGCTGCAGGTTCTGGAACTGCCGTACGAGGCCGATCTTGTCCGTGGAGGAAAAGAACTTCTCTCTGAACAGGGCTCGAAACTCAGCCCAAGTATGGCCCTCTCCTGCAAGAGCCGGCTCGTTCCGGAACCATGTTCGGGCAATATCTAACAACTGCAACCCAACCACCTCGACCTTCAGGTCGTCTGCTAGGCGGCAGGCCCTCATCTGGCGCTCGATATCCTCGAGCCAGTCATCAGCATAAATAATGCCCTCAGTCCCCTTGAAATCCCTCGGACCAAGCTTCTTGAAAGCCTGGATATCCCCGACCTTCGGCTGCTGCTGCTGCTGAACCTCCCTCTGTGGAGCCCCACGCTCTACTGCCGCCATAGCCAACCTGTGTGCATCCTCCATGCCCTGGTGCATGGCCTCTGTCTGCCTCAACTGAGCCTCGTGCTGGGCCCGCTGGGACTCCAGCACCTGGTGAAAGAACGCTAGCATCTGCCCCATGTCTGTGGGCAGAGAAGGCAATGGAGGAATAGCTCCCATCATCACCGGAGGAGTCCCCTGCTGAGAAGGAAGGACACCCCCGACAGCTCCCGCTGTAGCCCCCGGCACTACGAAAAGAGCACCCGCAATGGTCCCAGGGACGGTCATCGAGGTAGCTGGAGGAGTACCTCCGAGAGCCCTAACAGAAGTCCCATCAGCCGGGGAAGTGATCGGAGCCTGTCCGCCAGAGGTGGCAGACCTCTCCGTCTCTCCGTGCTCCTCGCCAGGAGAATGAGTCATCACTATCCTGGAGACAAATTGAAAAGAAGATATCAATATGGCACATGAAGGCAATATCAAAGGAGGACAGCTAGAATGCAGTAAATCAATATCAAAGACGGTAAGCAAGATATGCAAAGAAAGATCCTACTGTGATTGAGCACTCTTAGCCTACTACTTTCTATGGGTAACACAGGCTCATAGTCAACACTCTAAGACGAGTGCCGCTACGACATCGCACTAATTGTGACTTCAGGACCTGCATGGGCCACCACTAAAACGTGTTACGACCCGCACCCGCTAAAAGGGCACGTGACGTGACAACGCCCAGCCCTCACCGGAAAAACGACGTGGAATGCTGTGGATTTTCTAGTCTGACAACAGTTTATATATATAACAAAACCTGTCGAGAATATAGTCAACTCCGAACGGAGGACAAGCAATGAATATATATAAGTGCTCAATCACAACTCTAAGATGATAAAGTAAAGACTGAAAGATAAAGACAACAAGGCGATAAAATATAACCTGTCAAGTCCAAATACAAATAATATACAAGTCCAGTCTCTAATACAGTCCAAATATAATACAGTCTCAAAAGTAACTGGAAACTAAGTCTAGTACAAAGACCTACTCTAACTAAACAAGTGGTATAGTCTCGTCAGGCGGAGCTACGCCCTGCGGGACCAAGTCTAGGCCCACTACGTCGTCTGGACCATAGTAGGTACTGCAATCTCCCTCATCGGCATCTGTAATATTTTATCAACAGTCCAGTCAGGATGGAACGAGTACATATATCTCATAACAGATCTCAAGATAGAATAAAAGCTATAAGACTGTAAATAGAGCATATACAATGAATCATGGAGTGCACATGTATGTATCATGGCATGGTAAGCTGTAAAGCTAGAGCTAGAACAAGAAAGTAGAACTGAATCATGGCATGTACACAAATCAAGGTAAGCTATATATCCAATGTGTGTGAGTAGTAGTTTCAGCTTGTGATCGGCTTGGGTACCTGTCGAGAATCGGCCTGGCAAGTCATAAGTACGGTATATGACTCACACTGTTTAAGAATGCAAGGGGATATGATCACAGGCATACGCTACTACTCCCCCTACCCCAACTGGTAGAATGGATCCAAACAGGACACGTCACTGCACGAAATTCTAATGAGAAGGTAGCTAGCCTTTTCTAGAATCAGTGACCATATATTGAGCAAGAGCTACAAGGGTGCTTGCACAATACATCCCAACCTAAGAAGAAGAAAACATCTCTCGTCGGGATCCAAGAATACCAATCCGTGAGAACCATGTGTCGGGAATAAGCATATCAATACTAAGTATATGAATCATAACAATTATCATAAATTGGGAATAAGTATCAGAGAATGTACTCGCCTGTAAGATGATAAAATATGTCGACCGGATCAACTGCAGTGTCTCGAGGACCTATAGAGAACAAGACGAATCAATACTATGTTTAGGAAGTAAAGTTAAATCAAATTAAATCCTATTTAGTCATTCTAGGTCAAGACATGTCTAGTCGGGTCAATCTTGGTCATGGGAGAACATTAGAAGTCAATCTGAATCAAACTAGGTCAAAAACTGGCTTACCGTTGACTTTTGGTCAACGGGTCAACTCTGGTCAACTCTAGGTCAACTCTAGGTCAACCCTAGGTCACTGGTGACTAATAGTTGACTTTTAGTCAACTGTCCAAGTTAAAAGGAATTTGGAACTAAATTGGATAAAGTGTTAACCCATAGTTGACTTTTAGTCTAAAAAGTCAACCGTGGTCAACCGGGTCCAAGACTAGGTTTAGACAGCTAATTCTACTCATTACCAACCTATACAACCCATATCGAAGTCCATCTTGGACTTGGAAACTCAAATCTTGGCCATGGGCCAATTCCCTATTTTACCCTTAAAAAGGGTAAAATTCTACCTTCGGCGATTATCTAGATAGCCTACCTACGCTTGATATTTTGACCCGTGCTCCCTAGGGTAGTAGGGTACTATCCTATAGGTTCGTTATCTACCAAAATATCTAGATAAAGTGGACGTCTAGTCCACCTTACGGCCCGTTGTAGATATCTTAAATATTTTAAGATACGCGCTGATACGGCGCGATACCGGCGCCCTACGATCCCGATTTTCACTCGGGAGCTTACCCGCAAAATCTAATTCACATAACCTAGGCCTACGTCAAGTTTTGTCGCAATCCGACGCTCCGAGCTCAATTTTCCCTTCTAACTCGACTTCTACTAAAAATTCCCTTTTTGCTCTCATTCCAAATCTCCTCTTTAGCTCTAAATTCTAATTCTTCTTCTTCTTCTTCTTAACTTCTTCTCCTAATTCTTCTAACTCAAATTCTTCTCCTTGGCCTCTTCCTCACTCTCTCCTTCTAATTTCTAACTTCTCATAATTCCTTATCATTTTCTTCCTATTCTCTCTTCTATTCTTTCCTTTTACTTCTCTTCCCTTCTACTTCTTCTTATTTCTTTTCCTCTTCTTTCATCTAACTTCCTATCTATCTATCTATATATATACATATATATATATATATATATATATACCTACATATATACATATATATAGGATACTAGGGGGGTTTAAGGGGTAAATTGGGGGTGTAAGGGGGGAAAAGGAGCTGCCAATGGCAGCTCCTGCTGCTGCTATTACTGCTGCATCTGCTGCAGCTGCTGCTGCTACTTCTGCTGCCTGCTGCTGCTGCATCTGCTACAGCTGCTGCTGCCCTCCATTCTTCTTCTTCTCCTCCCTCTTTTCATCTTCTAATCTCCTCCCCACACACACACACACACACACATATATATATATATATATATATATATATATATATATATAAACACACACACACACACATCCTTATACACATATATATATATACACACACACAACCACACACATAACCACACACACTCTCACCACCACACACACACACCACCACTACCATTCTCATGACACATCCCCACCACTCTCTACACACACACACAAATATATATATATATATATATATATATATATATATATATATATATATATATATATATATATATATATATACCATTCAATATAAAACCCCTAATTATTTCTAACCTAGATTTTTTAGGGAATACCTATAAATTCATGGGCAATTGGTGGAGAATTTCCTACTCATCATTTATTGTAAAAGCAGTAAATGGAAATGAATATTAATTTGGGGAGAATCTCATACCTAATAATGGGTTCTTGTAGGGAAGAACTTGGGAGAAGGAAATGAAATTTGAGAGAGAGAGAGAGAGAGCTTAAGACTTAATGAAGAAGTAAAGGGGGGGGGGGAGACTTTCATGGCCGGCCACCTCTTGGGGGGGCTATTGGGTTGGGATCCAATAAGCCCCCAACCTATTAAGCTTGGTTTTGGTTTGGTTTGAAATCGGTTTGGTTCGGTTCGTTTCGGTTTAGATCTAACTAACTAAATTAGCCTCTAAAATGACTAATTAAGTCATTGAAGTTGGGTTGATAATTTCTAGCCTAATTATGATAGTGTGTGGGCCAAACACAGCTAGTTTGTGGGTTTCACTAGTGTCCAGGCTACCCGGGTCTCCAATTTGAGTCCGAATTGGATAAAATTCAAACCGACTCAAATAAATTCCTAAAAATCATATAAAATTAAATAAAATTCCTAAAATATTATAAAACTTGAAAATGACTAAAATACCCCTAATTTGAAAACTGGAGGTGACAGACCACGAGATAGTAAAAGGTAGTTTTGTAAGTCCCAGATATGGCTTTATTGAATTGCAGCTGAAGGATAACAATAATGGTAAAGTAATTCAATCTGATGAGGAGACCACGGGTTCACCAACCAAGCTACAAGTTGCAAAAGTTCCATGGAAGATGCAACTACAGATGCAAGTGAGGAGGGAAATGCCAACTCACAATTCAACAGAAAAAAACCAATATAGTGATGTCTGACAGCAATGATGATGTTAATGAGGAAGAAGTTGAATCCCAAGTAGAACATAGCTCTGAGTCTAACTCGAGTTCTAATATAGATGAGCAATATATAGTATAGAGAGCACAGAGAATAACGGGACGTTGTATGACATCTGCTTCAGAACACTCAAGCTCACTACCCTAGCTTTGGAGATTTGGATCACTTGATCTCTGCAACCATGAGGGGAGTCAATTGCTGCCTTCCTTTTCCTGGGCAACTGAATTCAGATTTGAGGAAGTTGGCAGTTAACCTGATTCCCTTCATAGTAAGGATATGGGATCCAGGTCTATGGGTTCACAGCATTGCAATTGATGACTATCAAGGTCTTCTTGACAGTGGGTGGAGGAGAACTGGTAGTCTTTTGTACAAAACTGTGATGGAGACAGGTTGCCCATCTTATACAATTCGTTTGAAGGCATGTAACCTTGTTCCATCAAAAGAGCTAGTTTGTGTACACAAGAAAATGGAAAGGTATCTAGATGACACTAGAATGGTTGCATACTTTGGTGATATTCGGGCATCCATTCATTCATCAAGGCATGGAGAAACAAGAACCTATCAGTTATAGACTATTGGCTTTCCACCTAAGCCATGCAATCTCAATGTCATGATGCAATTGAAGACTGTAATACTTTGCAATTTACTACAAGGAAGCTTTCATGGGATGTTTTTATGGCTTACTGATAGGGAATGGATGTTGATCATGCCAGAGCATCTAAACATGGTATGAGATCCAGGTATCTTCTCAACTTACAACAGTGACTATACCAATAGATGTAGTATTCAGTATTCTAGTTCAATGTCAGTAAACTACTTACAATATGGACTTTTCGAAAAGGACAAACCCAAATGTCCAGTTGAAGCAAAAGCAGTTGATAGTGCCACTTTTCATGTTATGGTGTGGAATCTAGGGATCCAAATTACTCCTCCATTGACCTTGGGACAAGATCAATTTAAGGGGTATGTACTGATAAGAACCCAAATGGAGTGGCAGGAATATACTGATGGAACTGGAGATTCCCAGGACCCTTTCTTCGATGTGCATATTGATCGATAAAAAGTTAAACAGATTTAATACGTATTCTAACCCTTCATAGGCCGAAACTAGGGTTCACAAATTATACATGCGGTGGGAAGAAGACAAGTAGTTCCTGTCAATCTCGAGCGGACAACCCCAAGATCTTCTGCACGTATTCCTTTCTCGAGTTGGACGTCGTGTGGGCGACGATCTCCCAATCTTTTCTTCTCTTTGGCAGCCCTCTCTTTCTCTCCTTACATGAATCACGAATTTAGAGAAAGCTTCAGATTTCTGATCAGTTATCTGGCGGCCAAAGAATAGACGATATATATAGGCTACGACAGGGACCATGAGAAGAAATTAGGGTTAGGCCTCCTAACGGATCTAGATATCCCGTGTTCAGTCCGAACACACAATCCAGGCCCATTAACAATAGCTCGGTCCACTAATGAGCTATTGTTGCACTACTTCCCTACTCCCAAATTATGTTTGTGGACTCCTTTTATTATATGCTCGTTTAGCTCCCCATGTTAAGATATTGAATGTCCGTCGATCAAATTAAGTTACTGACAACTATATTAATTCGACATCTTTTATCCTTAAGTAGTGTAATGCCTGTGGTTCGTATTACGTATTTTGAATACGTGTACGAATTTTAACTCGTATTGCATGTCTCCTTGCTTGGTTCGGCTTGTTTGGTTTGGCTTAGTTCGGTTTGGGTTGCTTTTGGTTCATCATGGACCAAGGAAAAAACCCCTACCTACCACCACCCTCACCATTTGTTAATCCTACTCCTTTCTCTCTCCTCATCTACTCTTCTTCTTCCCCACCATTACTCTTCACCTACCTGAGAGTGAGAGGGAGAGCTTAGGCAAGTGCATCTTGCTTCATGGAGGAACTCAAGTTTTATTGTTCCATTCTCTTCTTCTCAGCATTCTAAAACACTTTAGAACTTAGCATTTTTAATTTCCATGGCTCATTGCTTGTAGATCTAAGTTTATTTTATTTTCAGATTTCTTGGATTTTGATCTATTTAATCTTGTTATTATCAAGTTCTGATGGTTCCATGTTGTAGAGAATTTTATTCTGCCCCATTTTGACCTAAGGAAGTTCGAATTTGGACTCTGGATGAAGGATTTATAGAGCTTGGAAGCCATTGCTTGCATAGTTCTTCTTCTGGAAAGAATAGAGAAGAAGAAAAGTTCCATGTTGCATGATTCTTTGCCGCATGAACTTAGCCGCATAGCCTTTATGCGGCAAGTTATCTTCTTGAGCCGCATAGCCCTTGCTGCATGACTTGGTCGCATGGCTTATGCCGCATGAACTGTCCTCCAGCCGCATAAGAACCCGATTCCTTTTAGCCGCATGAGACTTAACCCTGGCCGCATGAACTCTGAACGGTTATCCAGCCGCATAAAGCCCAGTGATTTTGAGCCACATGAGACTCAGTCTTTCCTGGCCGCATAAGGTCCATCCCCTCCAGCCGCATGAGGCCCTTCCCTTTCCTGAACCGCATGCGCTCCACTTTACTGGCCGCATGAGACCCAGTGATCCTAAGCCGCATATGCTTATCCTTCTTGAGCCGCATGAGACCGTAAAGGATTCAGCCGCATGAACTGTCTTCTTGAGCCGCATATGCCTGAACTCCCCTGAGCCGCATGCGCCCTTCCCTCTTGAGCCGCATGTGCCCTCAGGCCTCCTGGCCGCATAAGCCCGAGCCGCATGAACTCATTTCCCTGAGCCGTATGACTCCTACCCTAGCCTTGCCCCATTTACTATTTTAATTGTTATATGTATTATGATCATCTGCGTAACTTGGATCCCTTGATAGAATGCTTGTACTATGTTATCTTGCACATGTACTATGAATACGACAGTGACCCGTAGTGGTGCACTATTGACAAGTAATATGACACGATAGTGACCCGTCGCGGTACACTCTTGACAAGTAACTTGACATGATAATTCTGTTGACCCAATGATTGTATCATGTTTTTGAATATGGTTAATCTGTTAAGTTTAATATTTCATTATCACTAATCTTCATACCATCACTATAGCATTTCTACTTCTACTTATATATGTGGTGATATGTGCCTATTATTTTACATATTAGTGATACTAGTTTTCATTATGGTATCACTAATACTTATGCTATCACTATTGTAAGCATTGTCCTAATATGCCTTAAACTTGATACATTTTATATTTCTTTGTTCGTCTAACATGTACTTGCAGAAAAAACAATAAACAAGATCAAACATGGACATATGCAAGAAGAAATCAAGATGGGCCAAAGACGATGGTCTCCCACAAGATTTTTCTTAACCACCTGACGAAATCTCCGGAGCCACGCACTCGGGGGTTCCGCTGACCGTCAAGGAAGAAGCTGTCGTCAAGGAAGAAGCAAACATCTATCAAGGAAAGAAGCCAAGCCAAGCCATCATCATTTCAAGACTCTACAGAAGCCTGCTCCTACTACAGTATATTTGGAGTCTGTAATGAGTCTTAGGAATCATTGTAAACACAAGAAATAGATGGCAAAATCGAAAGCTATGGTAGAAAATAATCCAGGACAATCTTCGAAATCCTGGCGGATAATCCGGCAGATCTCCGCGGAAATCCGACGGAAGATCCGAATGGTCTCACATAATACCTTCTGTGAGTGTTCGGATTATCCGATAGAAAATCGCAGAATTCCGACAAATTTTTCGCCATATGACCGTTTGCATTCCAACGGTCGGATTTTACGAATGATTGATCCCAACGGCTCTATTTATAGCCGTTGGACTATACAGGTGGATGATCTGTCAGCCTATGAAAGTTGCATTATTGCACTTTCCTTTGTTTTGGTTATAAA
Organism: Iris pallida; assembly: GCA_029216955.1. Taxonomy (NCBI): domain Eukaryota; kingdom Viridiplantae; phylum Streptophyta; class Magnoliopsida; order Asparagales; family Iridaceae; genus Iris; species Iris pallida. Next base: position 3,043,906 of record JANAVB010035817.1, read on the forward strand.
TAGCCTTGAACCCCTTCATTCAAGGTTGATGTTTTGAGCCTAAAAATTTCTAAACCACCAAAGCTTATCCACAAACAACTCTACAAAGTTTTCACTTGCCATCCATAAATTGTGTTAGAGTTATTTGAGTTAAAAAGTGAGATCTTCATCTTATTGTATAAGGAGATCAAAACCTATTGTGAAAGGTTGAAGTTGGAGAGTCTTCGTATCCAAACTCTCGGTTGAAGTTGGAGAGTCTTCGTATCCAAACTCTCGGTTGAAGTCGGGAGACCTTCGGATTAAAGCTCTCGTGTAAGAAGTTGGCGAGTTCTTCGGATCCAATCTCGTGTGTAACTATTTGCTCAAATAGTGGATTAAATCCGAAGAGAGTTTTGGGACTGGATTGCCTCTAGGGAGGATACTAGGATACATCGGATGTCGGTATTGTTATTGCTTCTTCTCTTGTACTTATATTTTTAAATTGCCAATTAGCTTGTGCTAAGTGCTTGATTAGTTAGCTTGACCCTATTCACCCCCCTAGGGTTCCTACAATTGGTATCAGAGCAAGGACTCTATTGTTAGGATTAACAATGAGAATTTTTCTACTAGTTGATATTATATCCATGTTGTCCATTATTAATGTAGGCTTAGTTTTTCAAAAAAAAACATCCACACAATAATAAATATGCATAATCAGAAAAAGCAAAATGACAACAAATAAGAGAAAAATATCCAACTATTATGGTCATCTTTCCTGCTCCGTCCTCAACTATCTGAATCTAAAATCTGGCGCTGCGCAGATCTATTTTTTTATTTTTTTTAAGATTTTGGCTGTCGATTTCTTCATTGAAAATTATCTATCTGTCTCTGGACTGCTTAAAACCAATATCTCGTCCAACGTCAGAAACAACCACCACCGCCATCACGATTAATAAAAAATAATTAAAATTACATCAATCCTATGCCTTCCAAAGGAGTTTACACATAATCTAGATTGAAAAATAAAATAATAAGCACGATCAACCCTCGTGATTTTAATTACATCCACAGCAACAACAACATCCACGACATGTCCGTGGTTTAAACAACACAATCAAAAACATGCATTGGACCATAATAGTTGGATCTAAGATGCCTGCAAAATCGAGTTAGAATAGATCTACATCTACCGACTATTACACAGTGCAGGTTTTATTGGACAACATGGACGTGTCAATCAATACGCAGATCCAAAGTGGCTCTGATACCAATTGATGGAATTGGAGATTCCTAGGACCCTTTCTTCGGTGTGCATATTGATCGATAGAAAGTTAAACAGATTTAATACGTGTTCTAACCCTTCATAGGCAGAAACTAGGGTTCATGAATTATACCTGCGGTGGAAAGAAGACAAGTAGTTTCTGGCAACCTCGAGCGGACGACCCCAAGATCTTCTGCACATATTCCTTCCTCGAGTTGGACGTCGTGTGGGCGACGATCTCCCAACCTTTTCTTCTCTTTGGCAGCCCTCTCTTTCTCTCCTTACGTGAATCACGAATTTAGAAAAAGCTTTAAATTTTTAATCAGTTATCTGGCGGCCAGAGAATAGAGGATATATATAGGCTACGGCAGGGACCATGAGGAAAAATTAGGGTTAGGCCTCCTAACGGATCTGGATATTTCGTGTTCAGACCGAACACACAATCCAGGCCCATTAACAATAGCTCGGTCCACTAATGAGCTATTGTTGTACTACCTCCCTAATCCTAAATTATGTTTGTGGGCTCCTTTTATTATATGCTCGTTTGGCTCCCTATGTTAAGATATCGAATGTCCGTCGATCAAATTAAGTTACTGACAACTATATTGATTCGACATCTTTTATCCTTAAGTAGTACCGCTCAACTTTATTTATCATGTCAGATATAATCCACCTGCAGGGTTTACATGACAATCCTTATGAGCTCCTTAAGGGGACATCATCAACCCGATGTATCGAAACATGGATTCCATTTATAATCAACAACCCATCATACATACAATGTTATTACCCAATTCATAAAGGTTGTTGACCCATAATAAATCTTACTCTTTTATGAGTCAAAGTAACGCACACTGCATATACATGTCTGTTATTATATCCGGATTAAGAGCACAAGCATCCATAATAATTGAGGTGTTTGTTCACTTATGTAGTCAGTACAAAGAGAACAACCTCAACTGGTCATGTTCAATACACACAAAGTGTAAACCTATAGTCAAGATAGACTAATACCATATTATACTACAACCTTTCCAATAGATTGTCCAAGTCCATCTAGGTTGTGAACTATTTATATACTCCATTGGGAACTGATAATAAGATCTTCTGTGTGACACCACACACCATATTATCTACAATATAGAATATCAGACATTTGCATTAACACTTACAACAAATACAATATGCAAATATTTGTCCATATGATTCTCATTCAAAATTTAAGGAAATAAGGTTACTACAAAAGTGATGTTTTTAGTATATAACCCTAACATATACTATGTACATAAGAAAGTATCAGAGGTCTACAAGTTCCAGTCTTCTAAACAAGATCAATAACAGTCTCAAATTGTCTAATTGCAGCCCATTTCAGCTTACTCTGAATCCATAGCAGTGAGTATCATACTCAAAAGTCGAGCCTCACTCAGCCCAGATTACTGGTAAAGGAAGGCTTGGAGACCAAGTCACATTGTTAGCAATTAGTTAGGAATGAGTGAATTGTGCAATGCACATGTTTGTAATTGACCTTCACTCTTATAAATAGAGGAGTTCAGTGAGAGCCGGATGTGAAGAATGTTGTTTAGTTTTCAATTCTCTGCTCTTAGAAATTACAGTAGGATGTAATAGTCTTATTCTTCTTCCCCAAGTCTCAATAAAACCCTAGTATTCTCAGATCCCCAATTCTTTTCCTTCTTCCACTAAAAATTTCTGCAAATTTATGGCTAATTTGACACCATTTCCAGATCAGTTAGGACAAGGTCCTAACAACAAGTGAACCAACAGATCACTAGTCAATTGCCTACATAACTGTCTTTTTCCTCTTCTTCTTATGAAAATTTGATAATGTGTCTAAAAGAATTTCACAGCTTGCTACAGTTTGACCCCCGCTTCATTACATCATACACTCTGAATGATTTAGGTGATGAGGACTAACAATGATGTCTGTCCTATTCTTTCTTAGTTGTTAGATTACCCAAATTGAAGGACAATAAAAAAGTCTTTATCTCAAATTTGCTTGTCGGACTTTTAATCATTTTATTCCCTTCAGTTCTATATTTTGTTGAGGGCTAATGATAACTATATCCTTACTTTAAATATCAAATTCATATTCGTCTCGGCCTACCTCTAGTCCTAGAGTTTCCTTCAACTATATATATGATCTTATTGCTCCTTAACGGAACATGTATTGGTCCAAATCACCTAATCTGATTTTTTTTTTCCATCGTGTAACTAACTTCCCATGCTTATCCTATGTTTTAATGTGTTGTCATTTATCTAGCTTAAATTTTTATTTTGCTATGCTACATGTCTAGATTATCCTCCAGTTAATATTTTACACATGAAAACTACTAACAAAGATTGAGAAGAGGAAAATATATATTTTGAGAAAAACTTTCATGTTCTCCATCTCTTTTTAAATTTTCTACAGCGGATCTTGTCCTCTATACCTCTTCATCTAAACTCTTTATTTGTATACTTTTCGATCACCTCAATTTATGTTGTCAAACCTTAACTCTAGCAACCCACTCAAAGTGTATTCCCTGTCACTCTTCCTAGCTGTCAAGTCCTATGGATCAAAAATTCTCATCTTTCCCTCTTTCCTTAAAACTTTTAAGGATACCCTGATCTTTTAGGAAGATCTATGCAAGATATCTTGTGTGAGCTATATTTAGGGCAGAGATGCATGAGAGACCATCACTGACATCACATCACTCCTTATTCTCAAGTAGGATGAATTCAAATGCCCAGGACAGGGGGACATGTGATCATCATCCCTAGGGCCCAACCTGTTTTCTCAAGGAAGAACTTGGATGTCATTTTGGTTGGACCAGGCTGACCTTTTATGTGCCAACTGGCACTAATGTACAACTATCCACTCACAAAGTTTGACTCCAAATGGCACACAGTTAAGAATGGAACATGACCAACTTGTGATTCTCCACTGTCACCACTTTCATGTGACCACAACAAAACATTGCTTTCTATAATATCCTTAAATGATGATAAGTACAAGAAGACAAAGCAGAGATTCTTGAATAGATGTATTGAGTTAGCCTATCATTGGCTACTTGACCAACTGCCAAAAACTGAAGCTGACACCATTTTGTCATCCCCATGGAATCAGATCTCCTGTCATTTTCTGTACTTAAATGCAGGAAAACAGAGGTCAACTGCATCGTCAGCTTTCCCCCCTTCCTTTTCCTCAGGTTTGGTTCTAGGTTTGGATACTGTCCTTTCCTTTCCTCTCCTTTTCTTTTCTTTTTTTCCTTTGGACAGGTGCTGACCTGGTCCTGATTTAGTCTGTGGCCACACTCCTAAGCAGTCCACATTGTGTTGTGATTACATCAGCCACTTCAATAACTTCAGGGCTCAATAAGCATTCTTCATTAACTACATGTCCTACCAACTCATACAAAATTGTATTGTTAGCAAATTTCAATACCAATAAAGTCGAAGACAAGTTCAAACACATATCGGAATAAAACAGCCTCAGAATAGAGTTTCATTCTCACTGCGACTGGATTTTGATACATGTCCACATATTACATAACAGATCCAAAAGAGTAGCATTGGTACAGTGAATCAAACGAATTATGCTAAAAGGACAAGCGAGAGGTCCTTCTTGAATCACTGACTACAATCATCATGGAATTTTGACGAGGACAAATTATGACTGCTCAAGTACAAATGGAAAGGTAAATCCAACCCTTCTCCTATTAAAAATAAGATGAAATGTGTTAAACGTGAGTTCTATCCGGATACGTAGCAACATAGGATATACAAACACTAGGTTCTTTTGGTTGGATGCCACAAAAATTTCAGATGCTAATCTCAGATGCTAATCTCAGGATGGTTCGATATCGATGATTAATATGCCATTGCCTTTCAAGGGTATTGAGCCAGGAGGCACAATTTTACAGCATTGCTTGGTAAGCATTTCCTTTGTCTCCCCTCACAAGACTAACACCAGAATTATAGTGGTACTTACAAGACAGCAAAAAAGAAGAAAAACCTTTTTCTAGAGCTGCAACTTTCCAAAGACACGTGGGGGTGACCGAGTACAATTGGTTCATACCAGCCATGCTAGCACCTGCGGCAAGGTAGCAAAACCAAGCACCATATAAATGCTGTAGTTATCGACTTCAGTACGACCGTAGGTGTTGTCATGATCATTTCTCATAGCAAAAAGTACTCTTCTATCCATCCTTCTCCAGTTGAAAATTGATGCAGAAAACTCCCTCAGAGACGCCTATAATTGGGGCGAGCAAAGGAAGTACATCAACCTGGTGCCAATTTCAAAAGGAAGACAACCTTGCAAGATGCAGTCAGCTTCTTTTTACTATACAGCTAGCGCAGCTTCCACTGTGCCCCTCTAGTCCTTGTTTTGAGTACTCGAATTCAGGTGTCCATGCAAAGACGAATTCACCAATGCTCAGAGGGTAGGGGAAATTGATGACCATGACAGGCAAAAAATGAATCAATAGTATGATTCAAAGTGATAAAAAGGTCACTCCCTCAGGAAGTTTTGTGCACAAGGCGAGAGCCGTCACATGTCTCTGAGGAAATGTACGGCGAGGGACAGTTCCAGTGGCCGATGAGCTCTCAACGCCCTCAGTTTGAGCCCTACCGTGGAATTTAGCGAAACGGTTCATGATAGAAGATCTCTCCAGTTCTTGGCACTCCAATCTGAGATCCAATATAGAAGCCCTCCTGTCCAAGCTTAAATGAAGATAGAAAGTAGTCAGAGATATGAGCAGGTATTATATGATGGGAAAGCTTCAGGAAAAAATCAAAGTAAACATGAAGCATCAGTTATTGTGTTTTTGGAATATCATAGTTCAATATTAGTGGGAAAATATAACACACACTGTTTTGAATTTAGAACATGAAAAAATGTAATATTCAAGCGTATATACGAGGATATGCAAAAGAAGTGAGATAAAAAAAGAAGAAGTAACCAATCAGTCACTTCTATTCCAATGAAACCATTTAGGCTGGGTTTGGGATTGCTTATTGGAGGCTGCTTCTGCTCTTTGTTTTCTTGGAAAGCGGTTCGAGCCTGTTTGGTAACAACTTATCAATTATTTTTTTGAAAAGTCAATTCAATTTGGGGGTCAGCTTTTGGCAGTTTGACAGCTGCAGTCAAAAGCTGCTTATGCTGCCAGTTTTTGAAAAGCAACAGCATTCCCAAACCAAGCCTTAATGTGACATTTGCGGGAAGGGGGGAGGGAGGTCGAAATGAGCTTCGCTAACCAGTTAATCAACCTTCATCGATCCCTTTTTTTTTTTTTTTGCTCTCATACAACAAATTAGTTAACTTCCTCACACCTGCGAGCTCATCCAGAATTCCTAAGGCAACATATGCGATAAGCTAACTTGCAAATTAATATCAAGCCAAGCGGCGCTGACGTGCGTCTACTGTCCACTCTACGACTCTGACAGCTTATAGCTTTCTAGCTGCGGCATGCTAGCCACTCAGTGGCAGAGCTATTGGTTACAGCTGTTGGAGTCTGTATGCTTTTATTTTGTCTTTCATTATGTTATCGGAGTAATCTCCTGTCTCCATTTGGGACTTGTTTCATTAATTATCTTTAATCAAACGTGGGGGTAGATATTCCCACCATTTTTATTTCACAAAAGAACCAAAGAGTGCTTTAGACATCATTCATGCTAAGTGTTAACCCTCGGCCACCATCACAAGTCATTTTAGCACACTCTGTTGTATTGGATTAAATTGGTTGCTATGTCAGGGTATACCGATCTGTAGATATCATGTAGGCTGGTATAAGTCAGGCCAAGTCAGACATGTTAGACACAAATCAAATCATAGGTATCATTGATTTTGGGTACAGTTTGTAACCCCATGGATGTTCATTATAGATATTAAGGTGGTAATGAATAATGAAATAAAGTTAAAATTAATTTGATGTATGTTCAGTCTCTCCTCTGGTTGTTTTTGCGCTTGCATTTGATGGTTGGCTCTCTGTACTCAGGATCTGGATGCTATCGTGCTGTTCAGTTAAGCCTTTAGATACTATGGTGGTATTGCACTTGTCTTTTCAATATGTGCTGGCATGATCTATTCCATATCCTTAATGGTTGATGAATCGGTTGATGAATCCGTTTATATTTGATAAGAGGCTGAGAAGTAGTGGTAAGATTTTTCTACTATTATTAGAAAATACACTAATTGATTGGATAGTCTATTATCAAACTATTCAGTTTCGATTAGGCACAAAATGTGGTCATTCAATCTCTGGAATTTTGTATTTTTGCACTCTATCTATAGATATGTGTGCGAGCGTGGGTGCATGCTGTTTTTTGTGTTTTTTTTGACAATAATGCCGTAGGTTCATGTCTCCCACCATCCATTATTCATTACAAGTCCCCTAGTTGTTATGACCCAACATACACGATCTAAAACCTTGAACCCGAGTAACTTATATCTAAATAAAGGTGAACATGCAAGTTGAAGCATCATTTCTGTTTTAACTTTATTCTTTTATATTTTTTAAGAGCAAGAAGCATCATGTTCTTTCTTCATTGAATATAGAGTAAGATGCTGGGAAACATCAACCTTGAGTAGTATAAAATACCATAATGTGGCACAGACACATGACAAAAGCAAGCTTATCCAATATCACCTTAATTGAAGAAGTTCATTCATCTGCTTGGGCTTATACTCATAGGAAGAGAAGGTGCTTTGGGAAACTTAGATGTCAGAGCAATACAAATACGGAAGGCCAACCTTTAGGATTACAGAAACTATTAAATTTATGTACTAGATTAAGTGCAGCATCCCATGAGATGAAGAGAAGTAGACATAATGACATACAAGTATTTCTTGTAAAATATTTCCTGTCAAAAGCAGATTTTTTTTTTACTACTTCAAACTATTAGCAGCAACAAAACATACTATATGCAAACACCATTGCTGTGTGGATCACATTTACATGATGTGACCTTCATAGCACTCAGAACCGACACTGATAGCATCAATTCCATCAATTGTTGCTCACCTGATGCTTGGAAAATGAGAGTGTGACACCTCACATGGTCACACCCTGTTCACAAGAATAGGGTTCAACAGCTCCATTCACACAAGAACCCACCAACAAAACGATATGAATTTTCCATAAATAGCAAAGTATCCGATTTTTACCTCAAAAAATCATTTTCCAGCTTCCTTGATCTTCCAATAAAATTTTCTGCAGCCTTGGCCAAATGATTTTCTCCATCCTCTTCTGAAGTTGTAAGCTTTCCAGATCCCCTATACAGGTTCATGACTTAATATTAGTAGGTAAAATCCTCAAAGAGAAATGTCGGTATCAGCATCTGAAAAACAAAGTAAACTATGACTTGAAAACCTTATTAGTAGCATACTTATGTATTTCAAGTGTAAGCTATATAGTGCAGCATCTTAGAGCATGCAGTGCTGGAAACTTAAAGTTGGTATATTGTTTGAACAATGCTTACATGTTACCATTGTCCAAACGAGAATCACCTCCTGAACATGAAACCAGACTGCAAGCATCTCTTAGGGATAACTTAGCACAAAAATAAGTCACACTTTCACAGGATGTAGTTACATCTGCAGCAAGAAATGCAGCTGGTACAGAAGGAAGAATTTGTTGCATTAGCTGACTTGTCAATATAAGCCTTCTTCGTGTTCGAGAAATTGGAAAAACGTCTTCTATCATCTCAAATTCATCTGCCACCTGCAACCAAAAGTAACAACAATGAGATCCACACAAAATACCGTTAACCAGAAAGTATAAATGAAAAAAAAAAAAACTTAACAACAAACATACCTTGTCAACTAGTCTGTTGGTAGCTCTAGCCCAATCGGACTCTGCCACACTGTAAGAGGAAGAAACAAATTTTGCTGATTAATTAGACGGAAATATAAGGAAATTAATCCACTGCACAGGGCATATACATATCTGGTTCTAAAATGTAGAGGAAATACATGCATGACGTAACACATGTTTACTATTCATCTTCAAAATTTGATAGCGAAGAAGCATCACCTGATACTTTGCAGCCTTTGGCAACCTTCTGTCACCTCCTTATGCCAAGGTAGAAAATCGTCTGTTGCAGATTTGCGCTTCTTTGGTACCAGAACCATATTATTATTACTAGCCTCAAAAGCAGGATGATGTGGAGAAGTCAAAGAGTTACTAGCACCCACGGGAGCGGGTGACATATCATGGTGGAGACTAGGTGATGTATCATTTCGGATACTTCCAACTTGACTTGCCTCGTATCTTTGTTCTGGCACAATATCTTGATTCATGCTCTCAGAAAAACTTGAGAACTGATGCTGACCAGCAGCTTTTGCACTCCTCTGCAAACTTTCAACTACATTATTTGTTGTTGAAATTTGACCATTTTTAAAGCTGCCATATTGCTCGAACCAGGAGGGTGCCATTTGAGGACTAATTTGAGGGCGATCACCTCCACCCACAAATGCAATTGGGGAACTTTTACCATGAGGATGGGTATGAGTATTAATATCATGATGTTTATTTATAACTTGGTCCTGGGATGGTGCCTCCTTACCGTCGTCCTGTACAGATGTATCATTTTCCCTTGAAGAAAAGCTTAACATTCTGACATCAGTCGGGAATGAACTATTTTGGGAGTTCGTATCCATTTCTCTTAGAGTTGTGTTCTGCCCATAAACATATCTATGTCCTGCTGCCCAGCCTTTCTGCGAACTCTCAGAGACAAAATCTGGACCTTTAAGCCTCTTCACGGCCCTTTTACTTGGATCAGAATCTACACCCTTCATGGTCTGCAATTGCTGCAGTAAGGAGTAATTTTGTTTCTGCACATCTGACGATCCCAGACTGTGGCCATAGGGACCACCAGTATTATGGTTGAAAGAGGAAATAGTTGGACGGGAATCATATCCCTTGTGGGTGTCATGAGATGCGACCTGGGAATGCTTTCCCCTGATGAGATCTTGCTGATGTAGATGGCCCAAAGATGAAAGGGATACAGCAGACGTTCCATCCGAATGATGCTTTGGATCTGTCTCTTGGCCTCGAGATGCACTTCCAGTCTTAGGTTCTATGCTAACCCTTTCAGGAGGTGGCATTTCTTGTGACGATGCGTCTTTCACCAGACGATCTTCTCCTTGCTCCGATGGAGCATTTTCTCCTTTTCTCTTGCTGTGATTTTCTGCCCTCTGCGGTTTCTGTAAATTTGTCTCTCTACTGCTAGGCAAAGGACTCATTGACTGAAGTACATTGGAGATGATCTTCTGTGGTTGCATGCCAGATACCCGCTGTTGGGATGACACACTCGTCCACACGTTATGCAACATGTTAGAGAAGCCACTTTGCTGAGACATGGCTGACGTTCCAGGAGGTTGAGCAGTGGTCCTTGTTTCCACAGCAGCACTGTGTTGACCAGAACTTCTGAAATGGGAACTTGACATTGTGGGTTGGGAGTGACCCGCACTTACTGGGTAAAACTTTGAAGCAGATGCAGAGTTATCAGTAGAGGGAGTGAATCTTGTAGGTGGGGCTCTGCCAGCACCACTAGGTAATGATGCCTCCGCAGATTGATCAATAGCTTCCATGTGGGACTTGTGTCCCTTGACACTATGAAAAGGCTGCTTAGAAGCAGCATCACCTTTGCTGACAGGAGGGTTTGCTGATTGATTACTTGCTGTAGGTCCAGTTGCAGAAGAGATCTGTTGTTGCTGTTGTTGTTCTTCCTGCTGCTGATGCATTAGAGATTGATTCATACGAAGAGTATAGGAAGATCTTTCCAACGAGTTTTCTTGGGAGTTTGAATTCATGGAATCATTGCCTCTGTTGCCAGGCATAAGAGATCTATCACCTATCTTTTTTCCTAGAGATGCTTCATCAGCAGGAGGCAGAGAGGGAACTGAACTAGGGGATAACGACAATGTTTGAACTTTTTCTCTTAACCCTGAGTCAGGATTCCTTTGCTCAAAAGCATTAGCTGTTTGCTGTAAGGCAGTCTGTAAGGGCAAAGCACAGTCCGAGAGAGATTGTCGTTGACATGGTGGGGCCAATTTTAGACTAATACCCTGCAAGGCAAACTGGTTATGGTGTAGATGAGAAGAAGACCCATCAGATACATCTGCATCAGGCATCTTGGATGCTGCATTATGTGCAGAAAAACCAAAGCGTGTAACAGCATTTTCAGCTCTTGATTGGTCCACCTTATGCAGAAGCTCGAGCATATTTTCACTGCAAGTAATTTGAAGGATGGTTAATATAAAATAGATAAAGAACTCTATTAGTCAAGATCTTCGACATTCTCTTGGTGGCAACCATATATGAACACCAGTAGGTCATGACATGCTATGGACACAACAATAATTTGGCATGTCCAAATGTTTTTTTGGAGTGTCTGACAAGTCTCTTGGACAGACAATACTGACATCGGACTTATTTTGGAGTGTTCGTGCCCTACACAAACAGAACAAGGACACCACATTTATTTTGGAGTGTCTATGCTTCCTAAGTGCAAGAATATAACATAAATAGTGTCATGCAAAAGAAATAATGCAAATCCGAGTAGTTTTTCCTTCACAAGGCAAACTTATAATAAATCATCAGCATGAAGGTTTTCATGAAGCCAATTAAGTAAAAAAATAAAAATAAATAAAGGTTCATAGACTGGTGTGGTACTAGTACGCCACACTGCTAGTTTCCTCGAAAACTGAAGGAACCAACAACAAAAGCATTTATCCTAAAATTTTGGGGTCAGATATCAAAAGTTGAGAACCTAAAATTTAAAAGATTACAATAGTGTCTTCATCCATTATTTACCTTGTTACATCACTTCTTTTATTCTGCAGAAAGTGTGAAGTTGCTCCATCCGGGGAAGGCATAGAAGACTGATTAAGAAATCTGCTACTAGAATGTATTTCTTCTGCTGCTCTTGCATTTCTTTTCAAATCAGTCAAGTGCTCCTATCAATAGAATATAAAATAACCCCTTTAGACAATGAAATATTTGGAAGTTATTACATCAAATTCCACTTTATTCTTTAAGGGTTTCAAGATTCATATAATGCTGCACATCCACTTTGCTTTAGAAATTTATCTATATTCAGAACAGCTGTTTCAGTTCTATAGTCAATCGTAAAGAAAAAAAATGCAAGTTCAAGGGTTTATATCAGATATCAAAACAGGTTGGGAGACATCAGGAGTTCTTTCTCAATATCACAGGTAAAGTGGTGGCAACTTTAAGACATGAAAATAGATGCAAACAAGGAAGGTGAGGGGATGAAGTCATCTGAAGCCATAGTTGTAACTCAGTCCTTGACAGTTAGAATTTATGAAGTTCTTGTGAGAGATGGGTCTTTCTGCACATAAAATTCTTTGTGGATGTGGAAACTTCCACTATTTCATGCTAAAGGGTTCTGAGGAATCACTTCCAATCAAATTCCCTACTAATGTTGAAGATTATCAAGGAACCTTTGTGCAAACATCATTTTTGGGGTAGGAAACAAACAGCTGTAACTTCTAGTGAACCAGTAGTTTTCCTGAATCTGCAGCTAGGTCAGTAGGCCAAAACTTCCTAAAAGGGTGTTAAGAATTTGGAAGTGAAAAGCGATTGGTTTTACACAATTGAAGGAAGATATATTTTGCTCTCTTTCTTTTAATGATTTTATTACTCGACAGGAAGCTTTAAAGATCAAGGTTTGGAGGGAGGAACATGATTACCTTGGACTATGAAATATTACCAAAAAAATCACTAGGAATAGCAGCTGGGCAAGGAGGAAGTAACCATACTAACCTTACATATAGAAAATGCCAATAAAACTACGAGTAACAAAAATAATTGTTCAAGGGTAAAAATAAGAGCAGATTTGGGATCTATGTGGATAGTAATCACTATATAAAGGTTCTTCTTGCACAAACTGGAAACAGATGGTCTTTGTAAATAACAAATGTCTTTCAAGGTATTTGATTGCAAATGATTTTTATTTTGGGACGTAATATGTCTAGTAATAAAATCGATGTTAATATTTCATATTCTATCAAAAGACAATAGGCGTGCATGTGTATTATTTTTATCAATCACCTTTCCCATGTCCAAAGCACTATTTGCCGCAAGACAAGCACTATTTGCCGCAAGACCATGAAACTGTGTGCGTACAGCATATCCTTGCTCTTGATTTTTCAACCCAAGAACCCCAGGCTGAGAAGAGCCCTGAGAACATGATGTGCTATGTTGGGAACTCATAGGTTCCATATTACTCATCTCTGAATCTCCCATTGTGTTAAATGGAAACCTGCGGGGACCTAAGTTTCCTCTACCATCCTGACCTGACGTTAGACTACTATTACCCAATGGGTGGGGATCATTTCTAGCTAAGAAATAATTTTTCCCTGCAGCCCCTGATCGTTCAGCATTCTGCCGTGATACCAAGTAACTGGTATTGAAACCTTCATTTGGAAGCTCTTTTGGATAAGAGTTCTCTTGTTTTAGGAGCGTTACGCTTGATGTTCTATCAGTGTTACCCATGGGCGAGTCCCATGCTTGTGGGCAGCTACTTCGCTGATTCTGGTACTTCTCTATTTTATTTTTCAAAAAGGTGTCAGCAACTTGTTTACCATAGTCAGACTGCTGTCTATTGAGCAACTGTTGATCAGCTTCCTGACTCAGTTTTAAATTGTTTGAATCCATGGTGGCAGCAAGATTATACGTGTAGGAACCCTCATTGCGCATCACAGGGCTACCAGTATCGGATTTAACTCTTTCTTGTCCTCTAGCTGAATTAGAGAAAGATGCTGCAACTCGACTTCCACCATACTTCAACATGTTTCCTTCATGTTCCCTTTCCATATTCATGGAATGGTGTTTCTTTTCATCATTATCATTGGTTTTTGCAGCATTACGTACCCTTGATGGTAATGCTTCAACATTCCAGGCACTTGATTTGTTTATGGAGTGGTTATCTACACGGTGCAAAGGCACTTCCTGCTGCTGAATCCAAAGATGCTGCGTGTTCTGATGATTGAATTCTGCAGAGTGTGCAGAGCTTGCTGGCTCTTCATGCATACGTCCTGCCCAAACACCATTGGACATGTTATTGAACTGTGGTTGCATTTGCAGACTACCTTCCACACATTGCTTTTGCTCGTCAAAAGAATTGTCATTGGGTTCCTTAGAACATTCTTGGAAGGACTCATGAAGAGCATTGGATGATATTCCCTCACCCTGTTGGTAAAAAAAATTGGTAGTTTGCAAAGTAGGTGTAGCATGGCAATTTGGGCTTCCCTCACTATCATTGAACAAAGGAAAGGGTGTTGAACCCAGAGAAGATGCATTCTTATGGATACCATCACCCAATGGTGCACACTGCTTCCCATTATTAGCATTTAATACAGTAGAATGGTTCCCAGATGATAACTCCATCTTCTGTAAACTCAAGCCACTCCATTCTTCATTGAGTCCAATATCACTGCTAGAGGCTTCTACAGCCTCTTGCATTAGAGCACTCCAACTCCCACTCTGGATGGAAGGAAATGCACTAAGATAGTCGTTACTTTGAGAAGGATTCTCATGAAGATAGTCTCCTGTGCCTCTATCATTACTCCCACCGAAGAGATTACGCTGATTTCCCTCATCTCCACTGAACAACAGTCTCCCTTCAGTTGGATCCAGGGAAGCTACACCCGGAGAAAGTCCTACCTGCTCCACTTCCTGAGCCTGAACACTCGGCGAGAAGTGGTTCAATTGTTGGAAGCTTCCTGAAGTAGCACCACCACTCTCACTTTGCACTGGAGCATTTTCGAACACACTTTTCCCCCGAGTTCCCTGGTTGGTAAGTGAAAAACCATCCTGTAAGTACCCCTGGGTAGGAACTGAAAATTGGCCACCCTGGAAGCAGTTGAAGGCAGACGACTGCTTTAGTGCCTTCTCTGCCAGGTTCTCAGTTGATGTGAAATCATGAGCCGTTCCTTGGAACTGGGAGGGATGGGCCAGGGAGCCTCTATTGCTGGCAATAGGAGTACCATACAGAGATTGATCAGGCTGCTGGGGAACCAACCCCTTAGATCTTATTACTTGGCCTTGGTCATGCGAAAGCTTTAGCCCATTTGGATCACCTTGAATGGATGACATAGAGCGTTGTGCCCAGGGCATATTCGCAGAATGGAACATATGTGAGCTACTTGGTAACTTTAACTCGCTTCCCATGAGTTCATTTGACCGCATAAAACTAGAAGCATTATTAATTGGCATGCCATTAAGCAGACCAGGTACTTGATCATTGGTTCCCTGTCTTGCAATGCCAGGGAATTGACTAAGTGAGTTATGGTGCATTCCTTTTTGTGGCAGCTGCTGCAATTGCTGTTGGCTTTGCATCTCTTGTAGCCGTTTGAACATCAAGTGTTGTTGCCATAATTTCATCTCATTGATAGAGTGAGACTGTTCAAGTCCTGGATGCTGGTTCCTCATGATCTGCTGACCACCAAGAAAATCGAAGCTAACAGGAGCCTCAGTTGCCTCTGGTCTCTCTGAACTCCTTCCGAGGCCAGAACTATACATAGGAGCACTATGATGTGGTTCAAAAGAACTGAAGCTTCTACTTGCAAAATTATGTTGACTATTTGCGATTGTACCATCTTCCTGAAAGTCAGGTTGAATGGGGCTTGCCTGGAGACCCTGAGAGCCATGCATATATCCACTGAGATTTATCTGTTGGTTTCTGGACTGGCTTCTGATAAGCTCTGGCTTCAGAGCTGATCGAGTTGGATTTGTGCCAAGAGGTGTTTGTATAGACTGCACGCCATTTCCTCGCTCCGTATCTGCAAGTGAAATCAATGTCAAAATGTATACAAAATACAACCGACACTCCAAAGAGAAACTAGAGGTTTGTTATTTTACTCTCCCTTCATATTATAATATAATATGGAAGATCGAATTAATAAATATGAAACTTGTAGCTTGACTAGCAAAATATCACCATATCTCAGTAAATTACATACCTACAGACTGTGATGCGTAGTTCTTTGAATTAAAAGTTGGAGGAATTCCATTCTCTGTTTGGGTGCCAACCCATGGATTGTTCAAAAATGGCCAATTTCCACCTCCGACTTGAGATTGATGGCCCTGAGAAGAGTTGTCTTGCTCAAAGAAGTTGTGAATATGTTCAGGAGCTTCATTCCCAGGCATAGATAAGAGAGCCTACAGCAGCCGAGGCCTATGCTGTAGCTGAAGATAGCAACTGGAGATCAGTACAAAAGAGAGAGGTATCTGAACTGGAGGCCTGCAACAGATTAAAACGATCGTTAAACACTTCACCAATCCTTAAAATCTCCTAAAAATATAACAGCGATACAGTTTCTAGAGGGGAGAAATTCCGGCACTACTTCCCTAAATATCCATCATGCACAATATAGACACATGAGCCAAATGCTACAAAACAAGTAGAGTAACCACAGTAATGAGGCCTTATCTCACCAAAAGTTTCAGCAGTATCATGTAGATTTTTCCCAGATAGCATTCATAATGTTTGTACTCAGTGCCATTATTGTGCAAGCTCATTCTCACTTAAAACATCTAGTTTCTACTAATAATAAAGTAGCTTGTTAAACAAAATAAAACATAATTGTTAGAATGATTTGTGTGACATTTTGGCTCAGGTGACAGATAAAACAAGAGTTTAAAAACTACAACGCTAATACAGCAACAAGTCCTAAAAGACATAAGAGGAAAGAAATTGGAAAGTAAGGGGCACAAAGAGTTGGTAGTAGGAAATTTATAATGGACTTCCACAAATGTTTAAAGAATTCCTCTCCAGACTAGTATACTTGAATGCAAAAAACATCTATCACATAAACTGCTACTGTAACAATATCAACTGGTTTTTGGTTAGGCTTTCAGTTAAGGTGATCCTGGCTGACTTCTTGCCCAGGTTTCTAGAAAAAAAAAGAAGTAGAAAGAAAGATACTATACATCAAATGTATACCGTGGTAACTGAAATTTTACAGGCAACGGAAACAAACAGAGAAACAATCAACCTCCAAGAACTTTCCAATTAATGTGGAATTTGTCAGCATTGATGTATGTTTTAGTTGACCAATTCGTGTAGGTTCACAAATCTTGTATTGTGGTTATTATTAACAAAGGGCGTATCAAAGCCACAAGGCTCCTACTAATGCAAAGTCTGGGGAGGGTCAAGATGTACGCATCTTAGAGGTTTGTTTCATGATCTAAACTACATCGTCAAAAATGCTAACACCAAGTCTTGACGTCGCACCAAGTGACACCCTCTACTCTTGCAATTAAACTAACATGAGATAATTGCAAGCAAGAGCCATAGAAAATATGGGTTCAAATTATCAGCAGAAGATTGATCATAATTGCACAAAAGGCACCATAAATAATATGAAGTAATAAGAAAGAAAACAAATGTCATGAACCGATTGTTCATAGCATTAGCAACAAAATGCATGGTGGGGAGTGGGGGTGTTCTTTTGTGGAAGAAGTTGAGACTCAAATCTATAAACTTTATTCTGTAGTGAAGACATCTAACCAAGAACAAACAACAAAACTTTGTTTAGTACCAAACTAAGCGAAAACAATCTTCAATGTAAATTGAAGTCTTGAAGATTTCTAGGGTCATTAAGCATCTATATTTGCTGTAAGTTACATAAATGTCTGATCTTGTGGACCACAAGCCAAAAGGATAACCAAAGATACAGGACAATAAATACTCTGTGGGTAATGCATTCCGACGGACCAAAACACCAGTATCGCTTCATTCTATGAATACATATCGAAACGATATGGACACGACAAATGGCAGTGAGTTCAGCGTGTCCTAGTGCCTTTTGGGGTGACCATGTCCCCTGGACACGACATGGACACAACGCAAGTTTTGGAAAGTTCGTGCTTTCTAGCTCTCGTTCCTCCATTCTACTGTTCTTCAAGGGATTTAAACTCTAACATGTGGTTTCCCTAAAAAAAGGAAGAAGCATAATTCACGGAAACGAGTACAATTTGCAATAAAAAAGCAAATGAAAAAACAACTCCACCACTTTGCAAATCTCCGATTTCACAGCTTGATTCTACAAATGCATCATTACGATCGAGCACTACAAGCAAATCTAGACGTTCCTCAGCTGATAACTGTCCCTCTAAGTACCAAATCTACATGCCAAATAAGGAAAATTTTGTAGATTTCCAATTCCAAACAATCAAAATCCAAAATAAGCTCCAATTCTATTTTTAACACCAAAAGCCCCAAAATGCCGCATTATGCACAATCTCAGAGATCGAACAAAAACAACAAATTCTTGAATAGGGGGTTCCAGACAATCCCAAACCCCCCCAATTATGTCTTCAAACCCTAGACGAATAAAAACTCCCATTTATGAAGTAAATTGGGGGTTTCGTTCGAACTTACTTGGGTTGCACGAATGTTTCCTCAAATCACGATCAAAATAGAATCTTTCCCTCAAATTAGGGCAGACGTCATTTCTTTCTTCTTCCTCCTCCTTTTCTAGGGTCAGGTTCTCGAAAGAGGACTCGAGAACAAATTTTAGCAGAAAATGGGGGTATTTTCGCAAAGATAAAGTTGATCGAGGAATTGTGCGAATTTTCAACGAACTGTAGGTAGAAGAAGACCCGGTTCGGATCCGAGCCTCAGGTCCGTTAGCTGAGCCTGGAGGTTCGGATCCGGGTTTGGGATCCGAAAAATCAGAGCCGTTGATTTATTTTGTTAGGTGTTTTAGGCGAGGTGGCCGTGGTTGACGCGGACGGATCTATACCGTCCTTTAGATGGGAGTGGTTTTATGAAGGAGACGTCACAGACGCGTTTATTATTATTATTGTGGGCCGGGCTATTATTAGGAGGTAAATACGGGCCTTACTGATGGAATTTAAGCTCAATCATGCAAAAGGCATTTTAGAATTAACAATGCAATTTCCAACTTTAGATGCGAAGCAATTATTCCAAGCTCTCCAGGCTATCGAAGAGATTCATGTCATCGACATAGGCTGTTAGAATAAAAAATTTGAAATATATTTTTTTGATAAACACGTAAGGACATACTTTATTATTTACATACTCTTGACTAATCAAAATATTCACTTATGCGGTTATATCACATCCGTCCAAATTTAGGGCCTGGCCCATGGCACGGACGAAGTGGGCGACCGCCCTGGGTCCCCAATTTTGGAAGGTCCCATAATTCCAAAATAGATTAGATATATCATAAAAATTAATAAAAGTAAAACAAAGACCCAATCTAGAAACAACAAAAATGCTAGTGCTCCAATTTGGGAAAAAAAGATATGATAGCTTGATTGATGATTTTGATAGCTTAATTGATGATTTTGCTTGTAAAAATGCTCAAAAAAATTATTTATGTGAGAAAAAGGATCCAAATTCTATATTTTGTCCTAGGTCCCATAAATCATAGGACCTACCATGTCCAGATTATTTCAATATGTAAAGTGAACGTCTGAACCTGATTGAGGGCGTGTTCCAGAGTCTATAACTATTTGCATCAGTTAGACGAAGTCATTCCGAGATCTTCATATATCTTACACTATACAAGGGGCTTCAAAACGGCTCAAGATTGAGCCGTCTAAGCCGTAAGTATATCATGGACCATTTTATTTTTTTAGAAATTATGGAAAATATAAATTTAAACTTTCTCTCCTTTTTTCTGCACAACCGAATGCCCTCCTTTTTATTTTTCTTCCGCGTAATTGAATACCCTCTCTTTTATTCACATATATCCATAACAAATTATAATTAAATTTAAATTAAATTTCTATAAATCTTAATTAAAATAGAAATATATATAAAAACAAAGCTTAATTTAAATTTAAATATTTAATTATATTTTGATAGGATTAGGAAAAAAAAAATTATTTTACGTGCAACGCACATGCTTTTACTATATATATATATATATATATATATATATATATATATATATATATATATATATATATATATATATATATATAATCTCTGAAACTTATTTTCTGATACATTGGCTGAAATCCATTATTGTCCAGTATCAAAGAGCTCCCCAATGATATATAAAAGCAAAAAGAAAAAGAAAAAAGAGAGAGTGATAATTGCATATTGAAGCTTTTCAATTTAATTGATTAAAATTTAACATTAAATTACATTGCTGCTCTTCCTTCCCATCTTATCAATCTCAAACTTCACGGGCTGCATGCGCCAAGCTTCATCTCATCATCCACGGCATTATCTCGCAACTGCCACATCCATTGGCTTCGCTTCGTGCGCTTGACGACGTCCTCCTGCTTCCTTCCAGCGTCGGGACAAGAAGGTTGTATATATGACTGTAGAATGAATCAACTTTTATTAGTCAGAAGCAAACTTGCGTTGTAACAGGAGTACGAGATCAGGGCCTCGACGACCAACATGATGGTCACTAGTCAGTACAGGATCAGGGTCGCGATGACCACCATGATAATCCCCAGCCACTACGGGATCAGGGAAGAGGAGGAGGTGCTCGCGGTCGGGAATATCGATTAGAGGAGAGGAGTCGATAGAGACATAGGAGGAGAGAAGATGCTCATGGTCGTGATTGGGATTTTGTTTTTATTTTGGTTTCTCTCTCTTCTTTAATTCTTTTATTAGGTTTAATCTAGATCATTAATGATATTTGATCCAACGGATATGGTACGTATGATAAGGGGGTGGACATAATTGGGGGTGAAGTCGATCCAATTTCTCGTACAAATATATATATATATATATATATATATATATATATATATATATATACACTGATGGTTAAAAACGGTTCTTCAAGAGCCACCCAGAGAGCCCTTGGATCCTTTTCAGCAAGGTATTTCATTTGTAATATTTTCAGCATGTGCTTTCAGATGAAGATCATGGTGGTGGCATTAGAAGCTTTATCCCCTTTATTGTTTGCCTCAATGGATTATCGCATAGTGAGGTGAAGCTTAACATCTTGTACTTACTTTAAGAGTTTTTTTTTTCCCCGAAAACTTGTGTGGTGAATTCAAGCTTGTTCATGTTCGACACTTGATTGGAGGAAAAAAAAAAAGATGTTAAAACTTCCAAGACATATAGTAGTCAGATTAATCACGTGGTCTGGTTCTCAACATGTAAATATTAAATTTTAATTGTCAATTTTATTGGAATAATACGATCAATTTTATTGGAATAATACAAACTTCAGGTTCTATTGAACGTCGGGTTCAGTATGAACTTTGGGTTCACTTATGAACTACATGTTCAAGATGAACTTGAGGTTCAACATGACTTGATGAACTTGAGGTTCAATATGACTTTAGGAAGAAAGTCTTCATGCGCCCAAAGGCGGAGTTAATATAGTCCTACCAGCTTGGCTATAACCTGCAGACGCAACTCAATTTAAGTAGTCCTCCGGAATCCAATGCTCCTAAATAATTTATTTAACTACTTATGAAACTTATAACAGAACTTAATTAACTATATTAATGTTTTAAACTACTTTAACTATATTCAAATATCTCGTAGGACTACTTAAATTGTATAACATACATACGTGTCCAACGAGATCTCGGAACACAGGATGTGAGTTAATCTCATCCACACAGAAGAGGCTAGGCATCAACCTTATTTTTGTTTATGGCAAAAATGCAAGCCTTTTACATGGTTGTTAGAGCGGGGCTATGCCACTGCCGAAATTTTCTTTTGGCAAAACCCTGACTGGGGCTTAGCTCTGCAACGGTAGGACTACACAAAATTTGGCATCAGGGATAGACTTCAGCACTAAGTTTGTTTCAAGCAAACTCCCAGCAACGGAGGCTATAGGCCTCTAAGTTTGCTTCGGGCAAACTGTTGGCAGCTGAGCTAGGTTCTATGGGGCTAAGTTCCGCGGGGTTAGGCTCTGCAGTGCTAAGTTTAGCTTGGCTAAGCCTCAACTCTTAGGGGGCGTTTGGTATGCAAAATACTATATAGCCGAGAATTCTATATTTTCGGGAATCAAATTCCAAGGAATTAAATATTTCCGGGAATCAATACTATATATGCGATGATGAGTTAGCCAGTGCGATGCGAGGCATCCACAACGTCGGAGGCCTGACGATATAGGGCTACGAACTGAGCCTGCGTGGGGCAGAATGAGGCGTCCGTATAGCAAACTCAGTGCACGGTCGTCGTGCGACGGATCGAAAAATCGGCACCATTCGTCCACGGGTATAAGCGACAGGCCGACCACGCGGCACGTCGTGCGGCGCTGCTGAGGGCGATGAGAAGACGTCCGCCATAAACGATCGCAGGCTCGATCGTAAGGGCGTCGGCGATCGTCGCCAATATGCGCGCCGTGCGCATAGAACGGGCGGCTGGGCGGAATCAGTAGTCGCAGGCGACAAGGAATCAGTGGCCGTCGTACGGGCGGTCACTCTTAGTCGTCGAG
Source organism: Iris pallida (assembly GCA_029216955.1). Lineage (NCBI taxonomy): Eukaryota > Viridiplantae > Streptophyta > Magnoliopsida > Asparagales > Iridaceae > Iris > Iris pallida. Next base: position 3,066,543 of record JANAVB010035817.1, read on the forward strand.
GGCGTCTCTTCGGCGTCGTGGGCAAAGCGAGGTGTTGAGTAACTGCCGTCGAAAGACGGTGTGCTGCCGAGCGGAGCTCTGGAGCGCGCGGAGTGCGCGGGGTGCGTGTGCACGGCGATGATGACAAGGCCAACAGACTACGTCCGCACTCCAAAAGTCGTTCCATACGACAGGCCAAGAATCGTGTGCGTGGGACACACGATTATACTGAGCCCGCACGCGTTGGAAATTTTAAAAAAAAAAACCCTGGAAAATTACATTCCCATGTTTGGTGACAATATAAATATTCCCGGAAAAAAAATAAAAAATAATAATAACGAAAAAATGAACAAATATAAAAAAAAACCGGTAAAAACGACAAAAAATCGGTAAAAACGAAAAAAATGGTAAAAACGACAAAATAACAAAAAACGACAAAAACGATAAAAAAATGACATAAAATCGGTAAAAACGACAAAAAATGACAAAAACACGACAAAAACGACATAAAATCGGTAAAAACGAAAAAAAACCAAAATGCAAAAACGAAAAAAAAAACAAAAAAAAGGGGTAAAAATGACAAAAATTCGGTTAAAAAACGACAAAAAAATCGGTTAAAACAACAAAAAAATCGGTTATAAAGACAAAAAATAACCAAAAAGCGACAAAAATGAAAAATAATCGATAAAAACGACAAAAAGGGACAAAAAATCGGTTAAAACGACAAAAAATGACAAAAAATCAGTTAAAAACGACAAAAAAGGTTAAAAACAACAAAAAAAAAAATCAGTTAAAACGATAAAAAATAACCAAAAAGCGACAAAAACGAAAAATAATCGATAAAAAGGACAAAAAAATCTGTTAAAACAACAAAAAATAACAAAAAAAAAAACGACAAAAAACGACAAAAAAATCGGTAAAAGCGACAAAAATGACAAATGCCATAAAATCAGTAAAAACAACAAAAAAGACTAAAAATCGGTAAAAAACAACAAAAAATCTAAAAATTTAGAAGCAAAGACGCTGATGATGAGAGCCATTGCTAGGTAATTGATAAAAATTTAGAAGCCACTTCTAGCTAATAGTTCCGAAGGATATGTATAGTTTAGAAAGTTTAGAAAGCTATTGGGAGCTTATAGATCGAAATGATCTTGTAAAATAGAAAGCAATTTCTGGCTGTTAGACCGACGGCCATGGAGGTTAGGGGGTCTTCTAAAGAAATCATCTTTTCAGGTGAATGAATAAAAAGTTAGAACATACTTACGTTTAGGACTGAGGATGATATCGTGATCGTTAGCTATCACGTGGTAGATCTTGGTACTAATAACATGGTGGAGATGAATTCTCTAAATATCGAACCTTTCAAGAGTTCTCCATATGCTTCTGTCCGATGGCTTGACAAAACTGATACAATAGTATCTTTACAAGATTAGAAAGAGCTAAGTATATCTCTATTATCGGTTGACACAATCATCCAATAATTAGTTGCAAAAAAGTGTAACAATTTTAGCATTTTGTATCAGTTTTTCTGATAAAGTTTTTGGGTTTCTTGTTGGCGTTGAGTTCCATTTTCAACTTCTACTAGATACCCATGAGTGCATTGCTTCCGTCCGGTTCCATTTAAGATCAAACAACACTAAAACCCCTTGAAAAGAGTTGCATTTCAAGATCAAACACCACTAAAATCTCTTGAAAAGAGTAGTACATTTAGCCCTACAAGTCTCTGACCTAACCTAACCCGAACCCATTCGATTTGGATTCGAAAACATTCTTAGAGAAGCTGAATTTTAACCAAATTATTACAACTCCAGGCCTAGAATTTGGTAAAATAGACTGCAAAACTATTCAGCTCAACTGAGTCGGATCTCAAACTAATATCATTCACTTGCTTCTACTCAAAATCCAAATTTTAAACATCTAGAAAATATACTCCTCCATGGACAAGTAAGATTCATTTGAACTTTCTATTACTATCCACATCAAAGAAAATAATTTATGCAATATTACAACGGCATGTTATGACAAAAACAACAGATTACTGTCCAGAAACAAATTGGAGTATTGATTTTCGTCGATGATGAGTACATTTCAAGACCCGTACGAGCAAAGATGGTATACTCGGCTGGAAAAAAAATTCTCATACGGGCACACACAAACACAGACTTTGGGCAAACACAGTTAAAATAAAAACATAATACATGAAAAAGTCGAAATTGAGTTGAAACACTTGGGAAAAGGAAGAGAAGACAACAAAAAAGGTCAAATCCTAACCCACACCACCACCCCCCTTGCTAAACTAGCCATATTCCTTTCCCATAACAAACTACAAGAGGAAAAAGATAAATCCATAGGACGGCATTCCTAGATATAAATAGGTTGGAATGCTCCCTCATCCAACCAGAAGAACCTGATAAGTGCAGCCACAATTATCGCTTCCGTGCATATAGGTCCTCCAGGTTATACGAGAACATCACTGCTCCTTGGCCTGCAATTGGTTACGATTTAATTAATACAAAGCCTTGGAAATTTTACTTGGGCCGAGTACCCTAATTATATCAGTTACTTCTGTTACCTCTGGTTCAGAGGCAGCAGCTTTGGTCTCCTCCCCACCCTTGATTCCCTCATCACCTGCAAGTCAAAACAGATTAATCATATTGAATTGGTCAATAAAAGCGAGTTCATGTTTCTAATATTTCCCCAATCCGTTAGGTGGTCAAGGTATAGTTACGTACCTCCATCCTCAGGTAAATCAGAAGTCCAAAGCGTAAGGTTATCCCTAAGCAGCTGCATGATCAGAGTGCTGTCCTTGTACGACTCCTCACTCAAGCTGTCCAGTTCTGCAATTGCCTCATCAAAGGCTTGCTTCGCCAAATGACACGCCCTGGATATTTCCATCATATTATCACAAGGAAGGAATAAAAGGCAAATTAAAATGCAAGTGACCAGAAGAAGTACAAGGTTAAACCTTTCAGGGGAATTCATGATCTCATAGAAGAAAACTGAGAAGTTGAGTGCAAGACCAAGCCGGATTGGATGAGTGGGTGGGAGGTCAGTGCTAGCCGTGTTCGACGCAGCCTAAAGATAAGCTAAAGAATAATTAGAGCCTACACAATAATTGTTATAAAATTCTTAACATTGGACATGCCTGGTAGCCCTTCAAAGATTGCTCAGCTGCATCCTTCCTCTCCTGATCAGATTTGAATTCTGCAAGATAGCGGTAATAATCACCCTTCCTGCACATTTACCAAGCAAGACAGAAGTCAGCAATTTAAAAATGAAGCGCACAAATGGAGGAAATTTTGTTCTGTGCTCAAGTTAATTCTTGCAATGAAAAGAAAGGCCATAGGAGCCAAGAAATATGCAGAAATGTGAGCATTGTGCAAAACAATAAATGAATAAACAGATAACAAGCTTAGTTTCATAGACTTACAAGTTACAACAAAATGTTGATTGTCTAAAAAGTTCTAAAAATAACAACCTTATTAATTATTAACTGCTTAAGTTTTAAGCAGAGTACCATACTCAGATGATAATCACCAGTTCTTAACAATTTAGGGTCAAGTTGCTTTGATTGAAAATCGGAATAAAAACAGTTCTAGTGAAGCATGTGTGTAAAATAAACTACCAAGATGCAGATCCTTTTGGTATGGTTACATCATAAACTTACATAAAAGCAACTTTTCAACATCCATGTTTCAAAATCTATACAGCACAAATTTGGAACTTAAAAGGAACATTATTTGGCACAAATGCTACAAAATGTAAACAAGAACTTAAGGAAAACATTTCAAGAAACGCTTAAGGTATTTGTTTATAGGTCATCTTTCGGAGGACACTAGTGATGGTACCATGTGTGACTTTAGTTTCTCAAACACCTTTGGCTATATTAAAATAAATGATCTAAAGAAGATAGCGTTGAATATAGAATAAACATAGCTTACATCTTGTAGTAGAAGACAGAAGATTCTCCAGAGCTGGAAGAGGGAATCAGATGCTTATCTATGATAGTCAGGATATCATTGCATATCTTCGTGAGTTCTTCCTCCACCTTCTGACGATAACCTTTAATTAATCTAACATTTTGCTCGTTCCCTTTCGACTCTTCTTTCTGCTCTATGGATGACATAATGCGCCAAGACGCTCGGCGAGCACCTATGACATTCTTGTAACCCACTGAGAGGAGGTTCCTTTCCTCTACCGTCAGTTCCAAATCCAGCTTAGCAACATTCTTCATGTACTCGACCATTTCTGGTACAAATAAATAAGTAAATAAACAACCACCATAACTTATTGTTAGTTTAACGTACTATTCTCATATATGCAAAAGAGAATTTAAGTTTCATAATAATAATCTAACAAGTTTGTCTTTCACGCAATGATGTTGTTCAAAGTTAAATAAGGAGTGTGAATACATAAAAGCTTATGTTAGAAAGGATATAGTCCTCGACATAATTCATGCATCCAACCACAAATTTTTGGATCTTTTCTTTGATCCTTCGCCCACAAATTATGATAATTATTCCTATCTAATCATAGTATCCCTAATTAAACATAAAATGTGTTAATATAATAGTTCCAATATACAACTATTTCTCAAATACAAAGACGATAAGCCTAACTCAGGTCAATCCATGAAATCCAATTAAGAATTGCTTATATCTTCTGGATTTTAGGCCCTTCCTCGTCTAATCTAATTATTTGAAATATTATAGCTCCATTTCCTCTTAGCTATCAGTTAACACACTGCATACTTACGTAAAACATAAACAAAGTTCGTTTATATTGCAAAAATACACTTTTATCAAATTGTGCAGGTGTATCGCACGTACATATATATTGCTTTCACATAGAAGACAAACTTAGTAACTACTCTTGTTACTCTTGTATATTTTTATCATAATATCCTATAACTTGACCACCAACCAAATATATACTTGTACATTCAAATTTTCTAGCTTCAATGATTATCATACAAAATTTGGCAGTTACATAGCAACAAGGAGGCGTGGACGGTAAAAAAATCATCACTGTGACACATCATGTCCAAGTCGGACATGTACTAGCCACCACACAAATACTCCAAAATATGTGTCATGTCTATGTAACTGTGCCCATATCATGTCGTGTCTCATCCATAACTATTCAACAGCATACATATAAACTTGTATATTGTTTGGGCATTGACACTTATATGATGTATAGCGGCAATATTCCGCAAATAAGGCCAAGTGATGAGTATTACTGCCCCTCTCTTTTTTAAGCTTTTCCAACTTCTTGTCAATTTCAGCCATTATGCTGACCATGTATCATAATATTCTCTCTTTTTTTTTCTTCTTCTGATAATGTATCATAATATTCTCTCTTCTTTTTTTTCTTCTTCTGATAATGTATCATAATATTCTTGAACCATTACATATATTATTCCCCACTTTCTAGTCAAAGTTTAAAAAAAAAGCAAAGAAAAAAGAGAGAGAAGAAGAATCACTTTCCACCCAAAGTTTAAAAAAGAAAGAAAAAGAATAATTTCCACTTTCTACAAAGTGAATTTGTTTATTAATGCCTACTAAAAAACAACAAAATGTCTTCTCATAATATACAAACTCAATTACAATTTAATTGGTTCAAATGATATTTTTGTCGATATTAATAACATAATCTATCATTATAAGCAACTATATTTTTGACAATAATCACAAACTCATAGGAATTTCTTCCCTAGTAATTACAAAAAAAGGCCACAAAAATCTCACGAGTGACATTTTTGTCAATATTAAAATCACAATCTATCATTATAAGCAACAACATTTTTGACAATAATCACAAACTCATACAGCAATTTCTTCCCAAAAAATTACAAAAAGTGCAAAAGAATCTCAGGCCAGATTTTCGACAACAATACCAAATATAACATCATAACCTCATTGTCATTATAATTACCTACGATAATTTTGTCAATAATTACACCAAAACAAAAGTTGCACTTTTTTTTACCTAATGATAAAAAAAAAATACAAACATTTTATTAGGAAATCGCAGACAATCAAATCTCAAAAAGAATCCCATAAACAAAAGAGAGAAATTTCTCATCTACACCAAACCAACCTAGAACAAAAAATGCAGACAAAACAACGATCGAAGCGAAAAAAAATATTAAAAAATAACAAGAAAAAGAAAAAGTAAAAGAAACGATTTTGTCAATACAAATACCATATATTACATCATAAAAAATCACAAAATATGCGGATAGCCCATGATTACGACAGGAACCCTAGTAGAAGGGAAAAAAAAAATTACGAATTTCCAATCCACGCCAAACCTAGCCTAAAAATGCCGAAAGAAACAAGGATCGCAACGGAAAGAACTCGCGAATCGGTGGCTCACCGTCGTATCGCTCGGCCTGCTCGGAGAGCTTGGCCAAGTACACATGGCTCTCCCTTTCCTTCTCGGTCGACATTGCCGAATCGAAACCCTAGAATTTTTTTTTTCCGAGAGAGAGAATGGAACTAACGGGATCCGGAAAGAAGAGAAGGTGGTGCTTATAAGTTGCTGAAGAAACATTCCTCCATTAGCATCTCAGCCGTCCGTGCTCCCGAAATAGGCGTTTGGACCATTGGAAGAGCCAAGACTTGGCTGGGATGATCTGAACCGTCCCTTTTTTTTAGTTTGGGATTTCGGAACCGTCTTTTTCTGAGAAGGAAAGTATTGTTTTCGTGAACATTTAAAAATAGTTAAATAGTATATATAATTATATATACAATAATGCTAAGTTTATTATCAAATTCTTACATCCTTCTTACAGTCCACTTATCTCCCTGCTAGTATGGTCTCACCCAGCTCCACCCGGTCCCATTTACAACAAATCGATACCGGCCAGTATTTCCCATATATATATCCCTTAAACCTAAATAGAAGATGCACGTGCCCATTTAAATTAAAACTAAAATTTACTGTATATATATTTATATTTTAATTAAAATTTATAAAAATTAATTAAAATTTGTTATGTATAAATATTTGTATGGTATTGTTGAATAATGGTTTAAATATTTAAATATATTTGAACTAATATTTGTTAAACAATTTAAGTACTTTTTATTTTTAAATTAATTTTTAAACAACTTTAAATTTAGTTTTTAAATAGATACTTGTACGGATTAAAAGAGAGAGAGAAAAATTTAGTTGTAATTTATAAATATTTGTAAGGACTAAAAGAGAGAAAGTTCTTTTATTGGTTTTTTTTTTTTTTTTTTTTTTTTTTTTTTGTAGGAAATCGCGGATGAGGAAGTTAATTTTTATATTCGGTAATTTTCAAAAAATAAAATTGCCTATGATATACGCACGGTATAGAAAAAAAATTACTGAGAGAGAGAATTGAACTAACGTGATCTGTAAAAAAGGAGAAGGTGGTGCTTATAAGTTACTGAAGAACTATTCTCCCGTTAGCATCTCAATCGTCCGTTGGTCCCGAAATAGTTTTTGGGTCCTTGGAAGAGCCAAGACCTGGTGGGGATGATCTAAATCGTTTTTTTTTTTTTTTTTTGATTTCATGACCATCTCTTTCCGACAATATGGAAAGTATTGTTTTCATGTTCTATTATTATTTTCAAAAGATAAACAATTTAAAAATTGATTAAGGTTTCTAGTGGTGGGTATGAACCTTATGGCAACCTTGCCTCAGGGCCAGACTTTATATGAGACTCATGAGGCGAGTTCGCCACAATTATCCATTACTTCAAAATATATTTATAAAAAATATATTTATAATTGTTATGAATAAATATTTTTATGATATTGTTGGATAATATTTCAAATAGTTAAATATATTTGAATTAAGATTTGTTAAACAATTTCAATGTTTTCTAAAATTTTACCTTTCAATTTAATTTTTAACCATTTTAAATTTAATTTTTAAATAAATATTTGTGCGAACGAAAAGCGAAAAAAATTTATCCGTATTTCGAAGTCCCCTTAGTGGAAGATGGGCGACCTAGTTTCAATGTGGGCCTAATTATTTAGTTACTTAGTTCAAGCTCGTACAATGGACACTTTCTTAGGAATAGTTTGATGTTCATGTTTTCATTTATGAATAGGCTCAATTTCAATTTGATAACTTTAACTATTTAAAAAAATTAATTTAATATTTTAAGCTTTAATATCGTACCAATCACTAACTCAACTCTTGAATAGTTTAAGGTGGATATCCTCCGTCAATCAGAATTTAAATTTTTTGTTTCAACAAAATTAAATAATATTTTTTGACCAAATTAACCCCCCCCCCCCCCCCCCCTCTCCCACAAATATTCCATAAGGTCTTCGAAATGACCAAGAACGAGAGGATATTTTTGTTATTAATTTATTTCCATTAACACTGTTATGATATTAAATTGTATAGTTATAGTTGAGATATTAAGTTGTCTAATATTAAAGTTTAAAATTTGAATAGTTGAATGTATCAAGTTACAATTTAGCCATTTATAAGTGTAAGTAAAAGAAAATTAATTGTAAGCAATTTCATTCCTATCAAACTAGGCCCTAATGTGATAGAAAAGTGCAACTCCACTTTCGATTGATAAAGTCTCCTAGTGTATTCTTTGCAGACAATTTTATCTACACTACTATATAATGAGAAAAGTATACTTCGTAAAAGTTTTTGTTCAAAAAATATTATCATCTATGTTTATTAATTAAAATTGTACATTTAATTTAATATAGATAGTTATGTAATTACATATAATAGAAGAAAAATTAATGAATTGTTATTGCTTTTTTCAAGTATTATGACATACATGTGTATATATACTTAGTGTTCTATTTGACTGCTATTACTTAGAGAATCAACCGAACTCGAGTCGCTCTTGTGGTTACCGAGAAGAGATATAAGACCCCGACTGGATGGAAGAAGATCAGTGGATCGAGCCACAGAGACGTATTATTTCTTTCATTTATTTGGTGCAAGTTGGAGACAGTGGGCCCAACATGCATGCAATGTAGCGTCCACTAAGTCCCGTGCGTATCGCCGGCATATCAAAAAATAAAACTCAGAGGATCAAATAGTATGTGTTGCATTTTGAATGTTCGATCAGAGGATCAAATAAGATTTCTTAATTAGCAGACATGGCTCTTATGCGACACTTTTCCGGTTACTTGCTATTTATGCATGATTAAAATTGATACATGAAAATGTGTAGTTTTATTTACTATTCTATTATAAGAAGTCCTTTCATTGAAAGGGGATGTAGCTCAAATGGTAGAGCGCTCGCTTTGCATGCGAGAGGCACAGGGTTCGATCCCCTGCATCTCCAAATTTTAACAAAACATTTTTTTTTCTTCCATATTTGAAGTTTCCAAATTATATCCTAAAATTATTTACATTTACTTCTTCCGTGAGATATATCCTCCAAAATGGACCTTTTTATATTATGTTTTGTCTTTTTATTTTTGGAGGGATAGGCTCCAATTTTGCAAAAAAAAAAAAAACTATTAATTATATTTTTAGATGATAATACCATCCTTGTTCAGACTTGTATAGTTTTGTATTTTGTACGTGGCCAAGAATTTTGTCATTATCGACTATAAATTTTTGGCACCAGGTTGAATTTGCACCAAGTCCCAACTTGGTGCAAAAATTATCAGAAGAAAATCAGGAGCACTTTAAGAGGGCAAAAATTATCTTCAAATTGCACCAGCCTAAAACCCTTGGGCCTCTTTTGGTTCGCGGAATGGAAAGGAAATCAATTCCTCGTTATTTCTTTCCTTTGGAAAATTGCTATTCCCATCTATTTTAATTTCCGGTGTTTGGGAAAGCCAAGAAAATTAGAAGATAAAGTGAATCCTTAGAGCATCTCCAACCCTATTGTGAGTTTGGAAAAAATGGTTGCCACGTAGGAATGACAAACATTTTTTCCAAAAGTACTTCTCCAATGCAAATGTGAAATAAATTGTGAAGTTGACATGACAATGACATGGCAAGAAGAATGTGAAATTGGTTGTCTGGATCTAGACAATACACTTCACAATGACTTTATGTCCACATCATCAATTATGAATAAAAATATATTAAAAAAAGAAAAAGAAGTGAAAAAGTTGTCTTGGAAGTTGAAAAAAAGTAATTTTATTGTCTTCTCAAACTTTTGCATTGGAGAACAAATTTTTATCTCATTGTCTTGTGTGAATGTCATCTTGCCACATAGGAAAGACATTGTATTGTGCCTCATGCCACATAGGATTCACGACACAAAACAAGACAATAGGGTTGGAGATGCTCTTAGTATGAAAAAGTGAATCACTAGATGGGTGGGTGGGTGGGTGGGTGGGGCAAACCATTTTCCCTACCTTTGAGAATCATTTTCCTTTCCTCCCCTTTCCTTCATGCATCTGAACGTAGGAAAGAAATGACTTTCCTTTTCCAAGAACATAATTCCGTGAAACGTAATAACCAAAAGATGCATTGAGATACATTATATGAAAATAATTATTTTACAGATGAATATAACTTCATTGTCTCAACCAAAATTGATTATCAGAAAAAAAAAAATAACTTCATAGTCTCAACCAAAATTATCAGAAAAAAAATCAGGAGCACTTAAGAAGTCAAAAATTATCTTCAAATTGCAGCACAACCCTTTACAGTGATACTGTATCATTATCAATTTTACATAATAATCATAAGATGCATTGAGATACATTATATGAAAAATAATTATTTTACAGATGAATATAATAACTTCATTGTCTCAACCAAATTTGATAATCAAATCCCTTGTCGAGGAACTTCTGCCAGATCCCATCTAGATTATTCTCTTTTGAGGGGTTCCAGTCAAAATGCCCAATCTTCAGAACAAGACTTTCATCGATCCGGGCAACATAACCCTCATTGTTCGCATGAAATATCTTGACAGCGCTTCGACAGTGTACCCCTGCCCGCTTTCGGGCCTCAATTAGTTCTACGATGTTGTCTCGGAGGCCAAAGTCGTAGAAGTGATCATAAAATATCACAGGCTACAAATTGAAAGCATTATGATAGGAGAAGTAAGCAATTTGTCAAATCAGATGTACAAGCAGACTGCAATAAGACTATAACTCTTAACATGAATTGGCTTCGTTCATGCCAGTCTTAGCTTCATATAATTATTTTCTACTGTAATGCATATTAGCAGTAGTTGCAGTTGTGTTTGCTTTATTTAATGGCAATTGATAAAGGCACTGCACCTTTTGATCAGGGCTAGTCCATTAGGGTAGCCCTGATCAAAAAAGTGAAGTATCTTTTATAACAAGGACTGACCAAATTTCTGGCAGTCCTACATACAGTAAGGACTGCCAGAAAAATGGACAGTCCTTTTGTTTCACATGCTGAGACTTAGGACTGCCAAGTTTTCTGGCAGTCCATTCAGTTTGCAGGACTGTCCGAAAATTGGGCAGTCCTTGTTATAAAAGAAACTTCACTTTTTGATCAGGGGCTAGCCCTAATGGGCTAGCCCTGATCAAAAGGTGCAGTGCCTTTATCAATTGCCTATTTAATTTTTCTTGACGGAAACTGAAGGAGAAAATCAAAGGAACACCTTTTTATCCTGCTCGTGCAAATTATATCCGCATTAATATTGCAGAAACTAAAACATAAGGGGGGTGTTTGGTACGCGGTATTTTTTTTTTATTCCCGGAAAAATTTAAGATGGGAATCTATTACCACGTTTGTTTGACTTATAAAAAATTTATTCCCGGGAATTATAAATACACGGGTAAATAGTTTACCCACAAAACATGGGAATTCTATCCCTTGAAAATATGTGGGTATTTTTTTTTTGTCCGGACAAAAAAAAAATTATCTAAATTTTTTTCTTCTTTTTTGATTAATTTTGATTAGTTTTGAACAATTTTTCTTTTTTTCGTTTTTATCGCTTTTTTGTCATTTTGTCGTTTTTTACCAATTTTTTGTCGTTTAAGCAATTTTTTGTCGCTTTTACCCATTTTTGTCTTTTTGTCAATTTTTGATTATTTTTTGTCGGTTTTATCGGTTTTTTGTCATTTTTACCAATTTTTTGTCGGTTTAAGCGATTTTTTGTCATTTTTACCCATTTTTTGTCCTTTTTTTTGTCACTTTTTGTCCTTTTTTTGTCACTTTTTGTTTATTTTTTGACGTTTTTACCCAATTTGTGTCCTTTTTGTCGCTTTTTTTGTCAATTTTTGTCGTTCTAAACGATTTTTTGTCGTTTTTGTAGTTTTTTTTGGTTGTTTTTACCGATTTTTAGTAGCTTTTTGGTCATTTTTACTGATTTTATGGCCTTTTTTGTCGCTTTTTTCGTTTTTGTCGCTTTTTGGTCATTTTTACTGATTTTATGGCATTTTGTCCTTTTTGTCGTTTTTTTTGTCGTTTTTGTCGCTTTTTGGTTATTTTTGTCTTTTTAACCGATTTTTTTGTTCTTTTTTGTCGTTTTTATCGATTATTTTCCGTTTTTGTCGCTTTTTGGTTATTTTTTGTCGTTTTTAACCGATTTGTTGTTGTTTTTAACCGATTTTTTGTCGTTTTTAACCGATTTTTTGTCATTTTTTGTCGTTTAACCGATTTTTGTTTTTTGTAATTTTTGTTGCATTTTGATTTTTTTGTCGTTTTTACCGATTTTATGTCTTTTTTGTCGTATTTTGGTTATTTTTGTCGTTTTTACCTTTTTTTGTTATTTTTTGTCGTTTATTACATTTTTTGTCGCTTTTTGGTCTTTTTTGTCGTTTTAACCGATTTTTTGTCGTTTTAAAAACCGATTTTTTGTCGTTTTTCATGGTTTTTTGTTATTTTGTCGTTTTTACCATTTTTTTTTCGTTTTACCGATTTTTTGTTGTTTTTACCGATTTTTTTATATTTGTTCATTTTTTTCGTTATTATTATTTTTTATTTTTTTCCCGAAAATATTTATATTGTCACCAAACTTGGGAATGTAATTTTCTAGGATATTTAATTCATTGGAATTTGATTCCCGGAAACAGAGAATTTCTGGCTATATAGTATTCCGCATACCAAACGTCCCCTAAAGGTTTTTCTAAGGCACCACACTTTTTACTTGGGGCTAGCCCAAAAATGTTAAAAAAAATTACAAGTTTGCCATCCATTTTTTACTTGGGACTAGTCCAATTTTTTCCAGCAAGTGGGACTGCCAACATGCTGACTGCCAGCAAGTTGGCAGTCCTAACATTATGTTAGGACTGCCAATCTGCCAACTTGCTGGCAGTCCTAAGACTGCCAGCAAGTTGGCAGATTGGCAGTCCTAACATAATGTTAGGACTGCCAACAAGTTGGCAGTCCTCGGAGAAGAAGAAGAAGAAGCAGCAGCAGCAGAAGCACCAGCTCAAGTTGGAGAGCCGCCCCGCCGTCGAGGGCCTCGTCGTCGCCGCGTCCCTCGTCGGCGCCACCCTCGTCACCCTCCTCTCCGGCGCCGCCTCCGACCTATATGGCCGTCGTCCGCTCCTCGTCCTCTCCTCCGTCCTCTACTTCCTCTCCGGGCTCCACATGTTCTGGTCGTCCAACGTCTGCGTGCTCCTCCTCGTGCGGCTGGAGTACCCACACCGCACCCACATCCGCTGGAGGAAGGAGGAGGAGGAGGAGGAGGAGGAAGGAGGAGAGAGGAGAGAGAAAAACCCTAATATTGGGCTGCCCCCAAGTAATTTTTGGGCTGTCTCCAGTAAAAGTTTCTCAAACTTAGGCTGTCCCCTAGTAAGTGATAGCCGCAAGTAAAATGGGGTGTGCCCTTAGAAAAACCCAAACATAAGGGTTGCCCTCATCACTCTTCGCCTTGTTCTTCCATTTCATCCCCTTTTCTCCACCCATATGCAACCGAGAGTGCCAAAAAAGGAGTGAAAGTCGAAAAAGAACTCTACCTTAGGTTAAAAAAGAAGTGCAAGGAGAAAGATAAGGAGAATACTTAGGGAATACTTATTCCAGGCTAGTTCTTCCCCCCTCCCCCCCCCCCCCCCCCCCCCCCCCCCCCCCCCAACCCCCCAATGCAAACAGAGTTTACAAAAGAAAAGCAATCAATCTCTTCCTTTCTGTTTGTTTCCCGCTTGCTTTTCTTTCCGGAGTACTTTCTAGAAAATGTAAAGAATATTTCTTTCAAGGATCAGTGTCTATATTGTACTGTTTTGTATCTACTACTATAGCATTTTTGTCCTTCCTGAAACTAAGCATACCTTTACAACTCCATATTCATTTTAAGTAGTAGGTTTCTGCTACATGCTACTATATATTGTAAGTGTTGGTAAAGAAAAGAAAAGTATCAGAGTCGATTTACCGTTCCAGGGTGTGTGAGAATGTATGCATATCCTTGCGCAAGCTTATCCCTTGGGAATGGCCAATGTGCCTGATATAACAAGACAATGTTAGAACTACTTTAGCAGTAAAAATTACCTTGGCCTGTCGCTTTAACTAAAGCAAAGTACTAAATTTTCAGATATAACTTTGCACACAGCAGGCCTAGTCACACGATATAACATAGTTTCTTTTCTTCACTTCAGAAACAATACTCCTTGTGCTCTAAACGAGGCTCCATGGAACTTTCAGCACCCATATAATATTGGGCACATTGTGCCAAAGAGGGGCAGGGAGTAAATGGAAGGCCTATAGTCCCAAACTACAATGTTTTTTGTGTGCACGAGCCACAGCTTTCTTTATTTCTGAAAAGAGAAGGAAAAATGCTTCGCACCTCCTTTCTAGGGCATTGGGCCATCATCTGATCTTACATGTAAAAGGGGGTTTAGGAATATGAGTAGAGAGGTGCATGCAGCTTTTGTGCAGTATCCTTTTGTTTAATGTTTTAACTTTAGGACCATAGATTTTGCAAGGTTTAAACATTTTGAATGAAAACTGTTAAACAAAGTAGACAAGGTTAATTTCAAATACAAAACTAATAATGGACCAAAGGTCTCAACCAAATAAGTAAATAATAAAATAAATATATAAATACTATATGGCCGTAAAGAGGTAAGAGACCTGGGTAGATCCTGTGTCATGATTCTCCAGGAACGTGACGGCACGTGAGGGCCACCACCCCATGACCCCTGTCGGTTTCCCCTGTGGATCTATTAACCTCCAAAATTGGTTATGCAATGCAGAATGGAGAATACCCTGCAAAAAATAGAAGTCTATAGTAAGAAACACACACACACAGAGCAGTAGATAAGGTGTTTAGCTATAAAAGATGAGCTCGGCTTCATAGATAAAGACCTACAAGGATCCATTTAGTTCAAAATTTAAGAACATGTTCAGCTGCATTCCATAATAAGCAAATTGAGCTTAATTGCCAGAGTTTCAACACTACGGAGGATTCCCTTTTTGGGGATACTCCATGCATACAATTCTTCTTAATCTTTTCAACATGATGCACTACAAGCATAAGCACAAAAAAGCAACAATTTTCCACAAATTATACCAAACATAAAGTTTGTAGTGCAGCTGCATCTGTCTGAAACGATTCTGAGGCTAATCTACAAGATATGGGGCTGGCCTAATGCTTTGATTTGCTCACATGAACTGATATGCAAACAGAGCAGGCAGTTACTGTCTGAAAGACCTTTATAGGGATCCCAAGCTTTGTATTATTTATAACAGAATCTAGAAACCTTCACTTGCATGCGAAAGGGTGCCTCACTGTTGCCTAAGTACGTATCCTTGGTCTTCTACTCACATTGTTTATCAACCTTTCTCCAACAAATTTATGGTGCTGAGAACTCGTGAAATATGTAGAAAATGATGATCACATTAACTATTGCTGTGACAGAAGATAAACAGTGCCCCATACCTTCTGTGCACTAGAAGATACGATACCCAAAAAAAAAAAAAAGATCCATAAACATATGGGATCTCTTCTCTTACTATATGCCTAATTTTCAGTTAATGATTTAACTGACGTTAGATATATGATAGAAGCTAAAAGATCCATGAACATATGGGATCTCTTCTCTTATATTTAACCTTCAATTAGTTAGTGACAGTAAGAAACAATTTGATCACTTCTTCCATGAAAAAGACAATCTCGTTTATTTTATCAATAAGAACAGCCTAGAAGGATCACTCATGTACCTTTGTCGTGACATCGAATGCAGAAGAGGTTCCTCCAGTGGCATTGATCCAATTCACGATTCTTTGCCGATGAGCATCTGTTATGTGGCAAAATATTAGCATCGATTAAATTGTAAATACAAATAACAATCAAATAGAGACTATTCCAAGAGTTTGGGAAAGGCTATATGAAATGTTTTCTTCCATTCAGTTCCACCAAGGGCCATTTCTTCTGTAACATTAGCAACTATCAACTCTTTGCTTATTGCATCAATCTAGCTTTGAAATTTAAAAAAAAACAATTTAAAAAGTCAAGGGACAGTAAATCTAACTTACAGAAAAATAACAAATACTTTTCAGTTTTCATACGTATGCACAGGAGAGAAAATAAATCCAATGTAGCTAATAATGGCCATTTGTTCACTTTGTCCTTTGTGATAAACTTCTAAATCTAGACATCTTACAAACCAAGTGCTGGATATTCATCGGATGACAAAGTGACATATAAGGCACAAATTTTGGCTCAGTTCACATTCAAAGTTAGAGGAACAAGTCTCAACAGTAGAAAACAAAACAATTGTAGTTATAAACTTTTTATGATACGGGGTAATATTGTTTGACTGGCGTGAATCAATTAAGCTAAATAGCAAAATATAATTTATTATTCAATTCATCTTGTTGAAGGATAATAATGTTGGTTTTTTTCTTTTTTTCGAGAGACTATCCCGGCGTAACGCACGGGACTTTATGCACGCTGCGTTGCCTGCCATTTGGGCCCAATGCCCCCAATTTTCACACACAGACACCACACCTCCCCCACGGTTCGATCCTGAGACTGTCCTCCTAGCCAAGGAGGTTATACCTCTCCTCGCTGACCACAAGAGCAAGCTGAGTTCGCTTAAGTTTGTAACATGTTGCGGAGCTTAAGTTTGCTTGAAACGTCAATAGCACAAGTATTTTTCTCAGGTTTGAAACACAAAACCAATTGTTTGTGAACCCCGTACCAGAATAAACAATACATTTCAAACAAGTAGTGCCTCGTCTTCTGAATTCAAAGTCAAAAGTAATTTACAAGCTTGTAGCTTAGTTATTATAGTTGGTTCCCTACTCAAACATCCACAAGATGTAAGTAGTCTTTGAAGTTTAACAAATACTTATTAAAAAAGCTAATAATAGTACCTTGGTTGTAGCATAAATTGCCAGCTTCATATGCCAAACTATCCCAATATTCCCCAATAGCGAATGCAGGATTAGAAGCCTCAATATATTCCTTCACATATCCACCCGAAAAGCCTCTGAATACAAAAACTCCTGTCATCAATAAGCTGCAAAGACCAAGCTATAGAATGGCTCATTGCAATTGAAAGGTTAAAATGTTTTTTTTTTCCCTTCCATTTGGAGAAGCAACTCAAAAGTTGCAAGTCGTCCCAATGCCAAGTACAAATCATATTAACTGCCAAGTACAATCATATTAATTACTGTGTGACGCCTGACATTTATGTCATCATATCTTCTATATAATTTCTCTTAGGAATTGGTTCTCAGAAGCCAATAGACCCACAAGGGGATGTTTTAATGGATTTCTAACCTTCTCACAATGGAAAACTTGCATAGATATTGCTTAGAAATATGGTGGTTTATTATTCATAAGAAACTAACAGGTGTTGCATATTTATGCAAAATCGGGGAATATTGAAGCTAAAATAGATTGATCATATGCAATGTTTATACTGGTCAAAATGGTCAGTCAACGTGCCCACCAACTGGACTACTAGGTTTTGTGGCAAGGTCCTCTCTTGCTCATAATTACCTTGGCTAAGCAGTAAGCATTTGGCATTAATATTAAGGGATGACGTCATGTTGATGGCTGATCATGAAGACTGTCAATTTTTATTGTAGAGCTTCATAGTGCTCCATAGCCAATCCATCCTGATAGCAGTTAAAATATGAAACTAAACAACTTCTGATATATAGGAAAAAAAACAGGCAATTTGATGTGGAAGTGTAGGGTAGAAACTGATTGTAAGAGTGACAAGTTCACGTCTCTTTCCAGGTATATTTTTAGAAACTTTATCGTAGGAAGTTTTCAATAATTGAAAATTGCCAGGGAGATAACTGAATTATGACCTAATGATGACGTGTAGCACTGAATATTATTAGTTTATTAGCCCTTGATGCTTCTTTGTCTGTAATTGTGGAAATAATTGGATCTTGACTTTGTGGTCTTTCTAGTCTAAGTGATTTCTATAATGCAACTTTTATATTGCGTTTCATGTGACTCGATTACTCTGAAGATTACTAGAAATTTATGATCATACCAGAATATTTTTAGGCTGTAGAAGCAAATCGAAAATAAAATAAATATAAAGTGGTATTTAAAAAAGGAAAACCAGGAATTTTCACCTAACAAAATCGAGTCGCCATCCGTCAAAACCAATATCATTACGTAGCCAGTTTAACCACTCTTTGATATCTCTTCGAACAAACTCTTGAGAATGATCAATATTAGGAGCTGCATGGAATATGTCACCTGAAAAAATGAGAGAAAATGGCAGTGTAAGTACTTGCATCATGGTTTGAGTCCGTTGGCAGTAACATAGACTTCAACTACAATCACAATTTTCAATATAAAACAAAGGACAAGTAATTGACCCAGGAACATGGATCCTATGACTGATACATTCCTATATATTTCTTTGAGAAACAAGACGTTCCTGTATAATGTAATACAAAAACCTCCACATCACTTACAAATGTGCCAATGACAAGCTGAGATAATGGTACAAAAGTCCTGGTCTAAGTGTTAAGACCATCTCCAATGGGGGTTTCTATCTTCCCTATTTCTATGGAAGAAATCCACTTTAGAAAAAACTTCTCCCAATGGTAGTTTCTATCACCATTTCTATCCTAGGTGGCAATGATGTAGGATAGAAATTTTCTAGGAGGGTTTCTACATGTAGAAACTCACAGAGAAATTCTCCTATCTCTCATGACAATTATTATTGGGCCCCACACCATTAAATTAGTCCTTTTATTATGTGACACATAGGATAGAAATGGAGAACCATTGGAGAGCATTTTTGTATGTGTACAATTTCTATGTAGAAACTCTTCCAACTAGGATAGAAATCTCCTTAAAGTACAATGCCAAGTAGGATAAGAACTCAATTTTAGAAATCACCATTGGAGATGGTCTAAGTGTACCTATCAACCACCACCACCACCCACCTTGCCTTTCTAGGTTAATTATTTCAAAAAAACTGAAACAACAGTCATAATTACAGTATCATCTTCGTTGCCATCATTGTCATCTGAGCCTTGTGACATCAACATGGGGTCAGCTATCAACATAGCTCACAGACAGGAAGCTACAACAGTAGTTTTGACCAAAATTTCACTATTGGCTATCTATTTGGAGCCAATAACCTGGAATTAAAGCAAAGTCCTAGACAAGACAGCACTGGCAAGGCAAGTCCTATCGATTATCATGAAATTAGATGAGAAGTTAGGGGTTGGGAAAACCTACTTTATTGGCTGTCTAAATATCCCCTGAAAAGTTCTCCCAGACTGAGAAAGATTATAGAAGATGAGGATCATGACAACATTTGCTACATAGAATAGGATACATCTTAGGCAAAGCATAAAAATTCCATCCTTAGAGCAACTTAAAGCTACATCAACACTCCAAAATTCATGTCGTGTCCATGTCGTGTTGGACACACGGATTCTCCAAAATACACTAGGACACACCAAAGGTGCTGAATCCATGTTGTGTCTAAAAAGTGTTGGGTCGAATCCGTGTCCGTGCAACATAGCATATACATGAAGATGAACTGTGTCAACGCAAAATTTAAAATTTTCCTTGAAACTAGGAAACCAAGATATACTTAACGAGCTTCAGCATTTAAAATTCCCAAGAAAGAATAAATGCTTTGATGGTTTCTTGGACACTCATTGAGAGCTTACAAGATGGACAACTTTGAATAGCTAGAGGACTGTCTTAGAACTATGATTTGGAGGCATATAAAGTTATAAACGACAAGAATACTGTTTCCTGTAAGTTTCAACATGATTGACAATGTGTAGTTACAGTTCAAGATTTTTATATTATGGAACCCTTGTAAGTTGACATACATTAATTGTAAGGAAGTCGCAAGTTGACATACATTAATTATAATCCAATGTCCAGGCAGGTATCTTACCGGTTGACGGATTCCCACGACCTTGAAAATTTGGATCATCACAGACAATTGCTTCAGGTCCCCACGCAAGCTTACCACCAAAGATATTCCACACTCCATTTGGGCTCTAAGTGCATCAAAGGAAAAACTAATGATTAAGATATAAGGTTCTCAAAGGATGAATTATAAGCAATGGACTTTCTAAGGTGAGAAAATATCAATAAAGGTAAATCAATCCATGTTGCACCCCTTATCAATAAAGTCACACTTCAAGCACATCCCAAAGGTATTCAGTACCTAATCTACGAGGTAAGTGCTTGAAGTGCAAAAGAGAGAAAATAACAAGCAAAGGCAATAAAAGTTCCGGATAAATGCATCTTATGGATTATGCATAACAACTAAAATCCGGAAAAAAACAAGCACATCCCAAAGGTATTCAGTACCTAATCTACGAGGTAAGTGCTTGAAGTGCAAAAGAGAGAAAATAACAAGCAAAGGCAATAAAAGTTCCGGATAAATGCATCTTATGGATTATGCATAACAACTAAAATCCGGAAAAAAAACGTAATTATGGCAGTTGCAAATATCAAGAAAGTGAAAATATTATCAAAATTTATCGCATTCTTCTAGGCTATGGAATCAATGGAGTTGCTTTAAGGGCATACCTGTTTTTGTGCACATCTATGATTTAGTACGACGTCCCCCAATGCCTGTGTAATTGGAAAGAAGAAAAATCTTGAGATACTAACAAAATTCCAGGTGATAATGGAGTTTGCTGTGAACCCATGCACTTTTGACAGCTGTATAAAGCAGAAGCAGCAACATACTTATCTTTTAATGGTATAAACATTTTTGTTGGCATATAAGAAGTTGGGTGAAACAAATTTCAAAAAATTAAATTGTATTCAAGAATATATTTTTTATTTTTCTTGTAAAAAGACTAACATGGAGTCACTATTTCACAATTTGGTTCATCTATCTCCGACATGACCCTAATTCCCATTGGCAGACAAGCGCCTTTCCCTTTCTTTCCAAACTTAGTCTAGCTGATGACAACAATTATGACAAAGAAAGACTAAAGGCTACCTGAAAAAAGGACTAATGGCATAGTAATGATGCTGAAAGTCAAGGGACAAAAGATTCCCTCTTGAGCAAACTACCATAAGTTCTAATTTCTGCAGGCTATCATTGGGATAGACAAAGACGAAATAGAGTAGAGAAAAAGGTCAATCTACAGGAATGTTGAAGATCAAAGCATTCACGTTAGGTACTTTGATATTATCCCCATGTTCACCCAGGGCACACTTCCTCAAGTCCTTACCAAATTAATAAGACTTTCTCTAGAATCATTAATTTTTTCAACTCCTCTAAAGTTCAGAAAAAAATCCTCTAATTTCAAGGACAAATATGCATGTAATAATCCGTTCTTTTTTTTTGACCAAAGGAACTTGTTAGCACATTCTACCCGTCCCTTAATCCTGGAATGATCATAGAATCTTCCAAATGGCTAGATACAACATCTTGGTCAATGCCAACTGCTTAATGCACTGAATGACAAGTTTTCTAAGGAGGAAAGGGCAAGACAAAGAATTGGTTATGGAGTAACTTAATAATGTCAAGAACAAAAACATTACAATCATATCGTCAATTTCAAACTTTGGAGCCATTATCTTATATACAAGTTTGAAGTCATAAGAAAATAATAGTTCAAAGCCTTCCAAGTTCCAACATATGATACTCAAAAGGGCTATGTAAAATAATATGGGCATTTATGCTTGGACTACCCTTCCCATGCCTAGGCCTTTTTATGATTTTTATGGCAAGATTTCCATCAAAATATAAGGGCTATGTAAAATACATATGGACATTTATGTTGGGACTATCCCATTCTACCCATCCCTGAATATCAAATTTACCAATGGGAAATGTTTTATTGCTAACTGCTTCTCTTTCTCATTATGCAAATGTCAAATTCAGGTTGTGTTTGGTACTGAAATTGCAATATCGTGGGGAATTGTGTATTCCTATGAACAAATTCCGGCATCAATTTGATAGGAAATCTATATTACCATGTTTTGCAAGTATATAACATTTCCGGGAATATATCATGTTCAAGTATGACATTCTTGATTTATAGGTGGCTTTGTTTTTATAAGCAAAACATATTGTAGTTTAGTTGGTTAAGATTAATAACTTATTACTTAAGTTATCAAGGTTCGAGTCTCGTCTTTGACATAAATTTTAGTTATCAATTTTACGTTTTACTAGTTTACTAACCTGACTAGCCGGACCAAACCCTTATCTTGACCCGGATTTGAACATGACTTTGACTCAACCTGAATCCCAATTGACCCAGACTCGAACTCCACTCTATCCGGACCTGAACCTGACTAGATCCAAGCCAACTGACCCGAACCCGATCCAACTGATCTGAACCTGAATCCGGCCCGACCCGACTGACCTAGACGCAACTCAAAATCGACCGACCCTGACCAGAATCGACCGACCTGGACCCGACTCACGGAAAATAAGAAAGTCCACATGTTTTGGAGGGAACAGGTTTCCCATGACTTACCGAACTGACAAAAAATGATTATATTTCCATGAAAAACAAGAACACCCACCTGTTTTCAAGGAAATAGGTTTCACATATTTGTGGGGAAATGGCAGTTTCGGTGAATCATTGTATGAAATAAGGAACGTCAGGTCGAGGGTGAGGCTTCATCGATTGAGAACATTGTGCCCAAGGCATTGCCGATTGAGAGCGCATGTTACTAAAGTATACCCAAGAGTCTTTGTTGTGTGTATTCCCAGGGTATGCCCGGATAAAAAAAATTACAACAGGAACCAAACATAGTAATCATTTTCCCATCTTAGGATTCCCAGAAATAAAAGATTAAAAAAATCCCTTATAAAAGGTGCACCATTACGCCTGTCATTTCTTGTGTCTTCATGCTTTGGAAGGTTTAAATTCTAATGGTGTAACTTAAGTTCTATCCTCTACCATAAACCTTCTAGACGCCATGGCTTAAGACAAGTTGCCACTATTCATGCTGCTATAACATTCTAGATTAAGAGCATCCATAGTGGGAGTGGTTTGAAGTGATACATTTTTGCTTTAGTCAAAATTTGTAGTACTTAGGGACCGCAGTGGGCTCTTGTCCGCACTTGAAAAATGCTATCAAGCCAAGAGGCTCTCCCAATTTCAAGCATGTCCTAGCTCGGGAAAAATAATCCAACTGGGTCCACCAAGAGGGAAAATGGAAGAAAAAATAAAGAGGAAAAGAGGAAGGAAAAAAGAGGAGGTTAATTTGGAACATGGATTTGGTGTGTTATTTGGAGTGTGCCATTGTGTGTCAATATGAAGGGGACACTCCAAAAATAACAATTTATACGATTTCCAAAAAAATTGGAGTATGGTATGGAGTGTCCTCACTGTGGATGCTCTTAGCATAAAGCTATCTGGTTGCCGCAGGGTAGACCCAGATAGGACCCAACTGGAGCGGCCGCTACATCTGATATCCAAAAGATTCAGACAAATACATAGCAGGGCCCAGTCCATTTTAAAAAAAAAAATCTGCTCCCCTATTTTTTTTCCTAAGTTCACAGCCCAACTGGATATTAGTTGAGTTAACCTAAAAGAGAAAACGCTCCCCTATCAAATAAAAAACACTTTTGCCAACAAACCCCTTCTGGAACTGGGACCACCAATCAAATCCACTGACAAAATCCTTCTTGGCTGCTTCTATCGTCTCCGGCAGCGGCAGCCTGATTGCGCATCCCCTTCATCTCTGGTGACCTGTCACAGCTCTGCGTGGCTTCCCTGCCTGGCTCCCTGTGCTGATCGTGACGTCCCCTTCGTCGATCTTGCCATCACAACACACCAACACCGATCCTGGTGGTGCCCCTTGCGTCAACCTCGCCATCCCAGTTTCCAACTCGGATCCTGCCTCCTCGCGTCAGTTCCAACTTCCCATGCCGATCTCGGAAGTTTGAACTCAATCCTATCCTTGCCGAGATCCATGCCGCTTCAACAAAGATTTGCATTAGTTTCCATTCCAAAGTTAAATTACAGAACAAGCATTTTGATCATCATCACTAAGCAAGGGGTGTATGAGTACAGTGGATCACGAAGGCACAATTTACAGTTCCGGCTCCCTGTGTAACTGTGTTGATTAATTTCTGGCACCATCACTAAAGCAAGGGCTACACTTGGTTCGGCTCCGCATCGAGCCTGCAACTATCAATGATCACTTCCTGTCGCTCTCAGCCTCTCACCTAAGTGCGCAAGCTCACAAAAGTATGTTACCAAATGTTTGATGTTTGTGAATAGTGATGGAATTAATGGAGAAACTAGAAAAAAAAAATCTTAGAAGAGTCTTGAGCCTCGGCTCTCAATGTGTGCATTAATTGTTTCGATAATCCTGCGCCCGCCGTTGATTGGATGTAATTCTTTTGGTTTCTGTTGAGGCTCTCAATGTGTGCATTATTTGACTGTGTGAAAAATAGTAAGGTAAAACCAGTTTTGAAAGGCTTCAATGTAGGGATGCTAATGGGTGGACTTCGGCCTTGATATTAAACTAGATCTAACCAGGCTTTGGGCTTTTTAGTTCAAAATTTTGTAAAATCAAAGACCAAATCCAGCCCATTTATCATTTGTACTTCAATGGAAGATATGGTATAAGATAGCTAAAGAAGAACCAATGAAAGAATTCGCTTAATTTCAGACAAAGAAATGATAACTGTGCTAGTGAAGGTAAGAGAAAGTGACAGGAGAATTCTTCATGTTACTGATCCCTAACAAACCTTTTTCCCTGGCCCATGTAATTGTAACACAGAACAGAGGTGATCTTTATCTGTAGGTTTAATTCCTGAAAATATAGGCTTACCAAAAGGTCATGAGAATGCATTTCCTCAATACACTGTTTAAGTTCCTCCATTGTACCATAAGCAGAGTTCAAATTGTAAAGATCCGAAGGCATATAACCTGCACCACATCCCAAAACAGCAGATCTGTGACCACATAAGTATATCAATCATCAACTAAAAGTAGAAGGAATCTAGATACCATGCGTACATCAATGTAAGGAGAAATATATGTAGGGAATATCTCCATGGAGGCACAGTTTTAATGTTGATGTGAGACATTCTTAGTTTTGTTGCCTACAACTCTTATGCATGAATATGTGGGTGCATATACAGACATTGAGATCACATAATTTATGAGAAAATCAAATATCAATACACTAAATGCACCTGCAAATCTACTAGTTCCATTAAGAGCATATGAATATACGGAAAGCATCTTAAACAAGCCCTACATTAAGGTCACACTTAATCCTACTTCGCATATAGGTTCTCATGAAATCCAGTTCCTTCAAATTATAAAAAATCCCTTTTGTATCATTTTCACTGCTTCCATCCAATGTTCTTTCACTGTTCCTTGCTCTTTCCCGAACTTCCAGCCGAGATCCTTTCGTGCAGCGTATCCACCAAAGCTGCACTGAACTTGTCCCAACCACCTCAAAAAGTTATTTAACTCTATCCAGTATTTGTATCAGTCCTGATCCTTCTAGTTTTTCTAATGAGCTCAATCCTAAGGCAATCCTAATTTTACAACTCAGAAATCCCATCTTATGCTTCTGACACCCCACTGCTCAACATCCAAATGTAAAACGAGCATATTATTTCCATATGGGTGACAATGGCTGTTAAATTACATATTGCAGCAAACTAGAAAGGCTAACCTTGAGGTGCAACAGATTCTGTAGGAGGAGGAAACCACACTGCAGTAATGCCAGAGTGCGACAGGTCTGAAGCTTTAGCAGCTAGCTCCAGGTACCACCTTCTTCTCCAGCTTTCCCAATTGAAACCTTGAAACTTCAAATATTAAAACAAAAGGTCACATATAGTTAGATATTTAATCATTATAAGAAAAGAACAAAAAAAAACTCTTATTTCATAAATTCAGCATGTGTAACATGTCTGATAAAAATATGCTGCTATACAATTATGTTGCACTCCGTAGTCTGTATACACGTTCAGAAATCAGGTCTCGGAACTAGTTGATTATCTTCAAATTACAAAATCATAATGTAGTAAAGGTTATTGTTAACCAAACTATGTATCAAAACAAAAACTTGTTATGCTAAAGGTTATTGTCAACAACCAAACTGTTTCCAATTGTGTTACCTGATCATATGTAGTAAAATCATACATGGTTTAGCATTAGCAAAATGGAATACTTTGTGGCATCATGAATTAACAAGCATCAAGGATATACCAATCTTTTGGGGTTGATCTATAATGTACCTTGTGACTTAAAATCAGAAATTTCCGGTAACACTTAGACTAGCAGACATGCAGCCAGTTTCACTTTGGCCTACTTGGAGCATCAGATCGTAAGAACCAGAATCGTTCCAAAGTTTTGGCTCCTCGACATTTTATTGCTTAAATATGGATGTTGCCAACTGCAAAGACTCGCTAAAGTAACAGTGTAGATGGTCTGAATGGTAGACATGAATGTATGCAGACAATCCCTAAATTTCGTATAAAGGCTTTATTGTTGTTGTTTGACAGTAGAAAGTCCAGCAGACTCGATCTTAAGTGTCAAAAGGTCTGTAATTACAAATCTAGGAAAAACGACTTTGTTTTTCTAGGATTAATTTGGCCACCAGGAGGAAGGGAATATTAGGCACCGAAATCAGACATAACTACAGATGAATGGCTGTCCCATCTATCTGCCAGTAGTAATCATATCCCATTACTGAAAAATTATATTCCTTTGTCATCAAACCATTGTGCAACACAACATCTGTATGCATCAGATTAGGTGTATGACTATAAACTAGGAGTTGACAAAATTATCATTGTTATTAATTCATATGAAGACTCCGATGTGGACCTCATGGGTGAAGGGATACAAAGTTTACTGCCAAAGCTTGCCTTCAATGATCAAAACATTATAAGCTCTTAAAGGAAATCTGGATAGAGCATTTGCAAAATAGAATATGTCAAAGTGTTTAAGTATCCCCTTAAGAGACCAGAGATGTTGAACTCTTGACTTTGGCAAATTATTGTACATATTCTGCGGCAGTTGAGGATTATAAAGTTTCCAGGCCAGCCAGAAGTGCGCATTTTGTTCGCACCTGTCTCCAAGCTTGGGCTGTGAGAAAAATATGCATTCAGACCCAGTCTTATATGAGTTCAGCAAGAATGGCTGTTGCCAGCGCTGTACATCCTTCTACTAGATCCTTTCATATCTAGGATAACTTTTGAAAGTTGCACCTTTTTCTCTCACGATCCCCTAACCATGATCAGCAGTTATCAATCATAGAGAAATAAGGTTGCTCATTGGCTTTTGAGAGAGAAGGTTCCTCCTTGGATTTTGTTGACAAACCTTGGTTGAGTGTCAATGTTCTAAAAGATAGAATTGGGCAGGAGGGACCAGGCCCAGCGCCTAGAACCTAGGTGGAATTAGGTGAACTGAATTTAAAAATAGATAAAAGTTAGTAAAGTTATGGTAAAAATGAAAGAAATTATGAAATTAATAAAATGGGAGATATAATGCAATAAATAGAAGGAATTAAGGAAATCTATAAAAACAAATTGGAGTTAGTAAATATATAGTAAAGAGTGTCACAAGGCTCCCACTCACTCAATATATAGTAAAAAAGACGTTAAAATGTGTGAAATTATAAATTAGGAACATCATGCAATAAAAAAAAGTTTAAGTAAGAAGAAAAAACATATAAGCACATAGTTACAATCATGATATGCTTAAACAAGCAAACATTTAATTATCAGGTTAAAAAGGCAATTAAAGTGAAGTAACTAACTAGCAACTAACTAAACCCTAAATAGATAGAAGATAGAACTACTCACACAATAAGTTCCAAACAGTAAAATATAGGAGTGTATTAATTCTGAAGAAAGAACAAGTGGTCGAATAAAGACGAGGAGAAGAGAAAAATATGAATGAAAATCTGTATGTGCCATTGTCTTATGCCAACATTGTTGCATGTTTATATATATATATATATATATATATATATATATATATATATATATATATATGTGCCCAAAAATCAGCAAGGTAGTTTATATTATGGAACCAACTTATGTTACAACTGTTGGATTTGGATTGCAAGGATGCGATTAAAACGTGAGAGTATCTACTTAAAAGATACATGCAGCCTTGCAATCTAAATCCAACGGTTGTAACATAGGTTGGTTGCATAATATGAAACCTCCCGACATGTTCTCTCTCTCTCTCTCTCTCTCTCTCTCTCTCTCTCTCTCTCTATATATATATAATGGTGTAAATTTGCTATTTATACAGATGCATAATAGAAGACAATTCCTCCTAGACCAAGTGGCAAAAGGGGGAGGCATTAAGTTCCATGACTGGGTGGGTTCGATCCCACGAGGGAGTGTTGCTAACATACTAGCTAAAAAATTCCCAAGACAGGCCCGTGAGGATTCCTTTGGGGGGAGCTAACTCCTAACAAAAATTACCGTGGCACTAGCTAGCAATGGCCTAGGCAGCCAGACCCCACGAGTTGGCGGTCTAAAAGCATAGACGTCCGTCTATGCAAGACCTAGTTCCTTATTTTAGTAACACTGCTACAGTTTATGTTAATTCACTAGCTTTATAGCAACATTGTCTCTTGTAGCTATCTCAGATAGGAATATGGCAACAATTCAGATGTTTGAAGTTAGAGTTTTGTCTCATAGCCAACCTACTTGATAGGGAAAGACACAATGAAGACTCTACTTGGACTGGTAATCTTTAAAGGAGACTCTACTTGGCCTGATATTCTTCTAATGGAGAATGAGCGAATATGGTGACTAAGAAAGAAACTTGAGAAGTCAAACTATCAAAGTCTACAACATGTTAAATGTTCATTGATCAAGTAAATTATAAATGGTATAAATTTGCTATTTATACATAAGAATAATAGAAAATTAGCTATTACAAGAAAACAAAGTAATTGGGGAAAAGGAAGTGATCAACAACTAACACCATATTCAACAAATTATCACGCACAATATTTTTTTGCCCATCGAGACGGATCTGTCATCTGACAAGAATTTTGCTGGAAGCTTCTAAAATCCTCCAGAATGTGGTGGAGTTTTCTTAAAGATTCCTGAAGTCTCCATATCTTTCTAGATGTTCTAGTATCTTGCTTGTAAATATCTAGAACCTAGAACAATTCTTGGAATATTCTGTTTTCATAAGTTTCTTGTAAGCCCATTGGGGCCCTATAAATAAGTGGGAGGCTCATTTGCTTCTCACCACCAAAGAAGTTGTAAACTCTCTCCAGTATAGTGAAGTTTTCAATATTCCAATATCTCTTTTGTTCTACTTTTCTCATTCTCGCCTTAGTGATCTAACTAAGCATTTGGGGAAGGCTTGCACGGGTCATCGAGGAGGAAGTTTGTGCACCGCATGGAACGAGGTGTAGGCAAAAACATTAAGTTCGTGACAAGTGGTATCAAAGCGAAGGTCGATTGGTGCCATGTCGACATCCGAGAACGTGCAGGAGAGGCCTACGACGCCAACGAAAGGAACACTAAGACCAACATTAGGGGCAAAAGCAATGAGCCTACGACGGAGCGTACGCTTACCGATCTCACGTAACGCCTCGAGATCTTGGAGACGGGCTCGAGGGACATAGGGATGCCCATGGGCTTTGTGGAGCAAAGCAACACAAGACTATAGGAATTCTACGATTGGTTGGAGAGTGACGTTGCTTCGTCTATGGAAATATTTCGAAAGCAAATCCAAGAGATCTGATATGCACTTGAGGAGGAGCTCAAGGCACATCGTGTGGAGATTGAGGTCTTAAGCAGGAAGGTCCGAGGTTACGAGGAGCTAAAGACCGTAGTCGAGAGTTGCGGAGAACTCAAGACCAAAGTTGTCATTTTGGAGAAGGTCGTTGCAAACAATGGACCTTCGAGTAGGGAAGGGCCGAAAAGAAAAATCCCTGAGCCAAAATCTTTCAGTGGGATACGAGATGCCAAAGAAGTGAAAAACTTCTTGTGGAACGTGAGGCAATACTTCAAGGCATTGCACATCGACAATGAGACCAGAAGGTAAATAATACGTCACTCTACTTTACCGATGATGCTATGTCGTGGTAGCATCGTAGGTGCATGGAAATAGAGAAGGGTTTGTGCTCGATTGAGACTTGGAATGATCTCAAGAAAGAGATCAAGTCTCGGTCCAACCCGGAGATCGTGGAGTTCGCAGCAAGGAGAAGCTTGCGGTAACTCAAGCACACCGAAACAGTCAAAGAGTACGTTGCAGAGTTCACACGTTTGATGCTTGCGATATCTAGCATAAGCGAGGAGGATCGATTATTCTTCTTCCTAGATGGACTTCAACCGTAGACGGTCAAGAATTGCAACGACAAAGGATGCAAAACTTTAATGCCGTCGTGGCAGCAGCCGACAGGCTTGTCGAGTACAGATGGAACGACAACGATGTCAAGGCCAAACCAAAGACTACTAAGGAGAAGGTGGGGGAGAGAATGAGACTCTTCTAAGTAGAGTCCATTCGAGGGAAAGAAGCACGAAAAGGCCCAACTGGAGCGAATAATTTCGTATTTTATATGTGGAGAAAATCATTATGCTCGAGATTGTCAGAACATGAACAAACGTGTCAATGTCGTCCGAAACGAGAATATGGAGGACAAGGAGTACGAAGTAGGAGCGCACATGCGAGCGTTGCGCTTACTCAATGATGTTAAGATCAAATCCGCTGTGCCGAAAACTCCGCTCAGGGAGCTTGTGTGCGTTGATGTGAGGATCAATGACATGAGCACACGGACATTGGTTGATACGGACACCACCCATAACTTCATCTTGGACACAAAGCCCCGTCGCTTGGGTCTAGTGTTGGAAAAAGATTTAAACAAGACGAAGGCAGTCAACTC
Source organism: Iris pallida (assembly GCA_029216955.1). Lineage (NCBI taxonomy): Eukaryota > Viridiplantae > Streptophyta > Magnoliopsida > Asparagales > Iridaceae > Iris > Iris pallida. The sequence goes on from JANAVB010035817.1 coordinate 3,097,682, forward strand.
AGCGGCTCGCCTGTGCATGGGATAGCCAATGAAGTTCGCATGGAGGTGGGACATTGGTCGGGTGTTACCATTTTCACCGCAACATCATTAGACGACTTCAAGATGATACTTGGCATGCATTTCCTAATCGCGGCGAAGGCGGTTCCGATACCACACTTGGAAGTCGTCAGCTTTATAGAGGAAGGCTCACTGTACCTGATAAAAATTGCACGAGGTGAGCCATCAAAGGAAAGAGTTATCTATATCGTTCAGATCAAGGAAGGTAGCAAAAGGAAAACAGCCTACTTTGCGATACCGAGGAGGGTACATACCATATTGAAAGATGATGCGGTAAACCAGTTTGCTTCCGATCTTAAGAAGAAGATGGACAAGTTTGGAAAGGGCCGCACGAAAAACACAAAGAAAGAACGACATGCGACGACTATGTTTACGAGAGTGGAAGTCGTTCGAAGGCTTGGTGTATCCGTCGATGAAACAGGTTGGTGGAGAATGTCACGCACAATATTTTTTGGCCTACCGAGACGGGCCTGCATAACCCTCATCTGACAGGGGTTTTGCTGGAAGCTTCTGGAATCCTCCAGAACATGGTGGAGTCTTCTTGAAGCCTCATGAAATCTCTATATCTTTCTAGATGTTCTATAACCATCCTTGTAAATATCTAGGACCTAGGATAATCCTTGGAATATTCTGTTTCCAAAAGTTTCTTGTAAGCCCTTTGAGGCCCTATAAATAAGTGGGAGACTCATTTGCTCCTCACCAGCTAAGAAGTTGTAAAGTCTCTCTAGTATATAATGAACTTTTCAATATTCCAATGTCTCTCCTTTTCTCCACTTTTCTCATTCTCATCTTAGCGATCTACCTAAGCGTTCGGGGAGGGCTTGCACGGGTCTTCGAGGAGGAAGTTTGTGCGCCGCACGAAACGAGATGTAGGCAAAAACACTAAGTCCGTGACAATATGCACATCATAACTTAACTTAAAAACCGGCAGTTCCATGCATGCTAGATATTTCCCTTAAATGCAACAATTAAAGAAGCTGTTGCCAATGTAATGGCCTACTGTGCGCAAAAGCAACAACAGTACATTGGATATGAAATAAGGCAAACACAAATACTCATGAGAGCATCATATTATGATCAGCATCTCACATGCAATGGTGTGTAGCATTAAGTATTATCCCTTGTATTACTCAAGACTCGAGAGAGAAATACTAACCACGATCTCACGTCCAGTGCCAGTGCCAGGCTCTGCAAGAATATCAAATAACTTATGTTAACATGCATGCATCTTACTGGAAGTATGTAGTACAAATATCTAAGTTAATTGTAGAATTTACCTAATTTTATCTCTTCTGGAGTCCTTTGATATTTCACAGTTTTCCTTTGTAAAGCCCGCTCCAGAGCTTTTCGCTTTTTCTCTATGATTTCTTTCCCAATGACATCTTCAATTAGCACATCAGTCTCCTTTGGCTTTTCTTGTGCAATAGACCATACCTCATCTGGCTTGGGTAAGTTCAACGATAGGGTTTCTGTTGACAGCGCTTTGGAGATATCCACCTTTCTGGGAGGAAACTTTGGACAGATTGTTCTGATCCTTCGAGCCATCCAGTCAGGTAAATCTCTTCTAGGACCTTCGGCAAGCAATTTCCATTTTTCTGAATCATCATCGGTTAGAAGGTCAATCCTGCCCCCATTTATTGCATAGTCTGCATTTTCTACTTTGGAGGAACTTTGCATGTGCAAAATTGATTCTGCAGTTTCAGCTCTCTGTCTCCAGACTTCTGCAGCGGCTTCAGATGCCTTTAGTGATCTCTGCAAGGCAGCACATCTCTTCATATAGGCTTGATCTTTCAATTGTGCTGTTTCCTTGGCTGCTTCAACAGCAGCCATAATGCTTTCTAGTTCAACTTTGAAAGCCTTTGCAACTGCTTTTTCCTTCTCTACTGCTTCTTTCTTCATTTTCTCAAGCCAAGACTTGAATTCTTCCTCCCTCTGTGAAGACCTCTTCCTAGTTAACTCTTGAAGATTGGCTAATGCATTTTCTGCGGAAGTAGCACGAAGAACAGAAGCTTTACCATGTGCTAGAGCTTGTTCAAGATCCAACTTCAATTTATTAACCTCGTTTTTCATGATCAACAATTGAGATTCTAAATCACTAACAGCACTCTCCAATCTCAAATTCTTCGATCGAACTTCTGCAATCTCATCCACCAAATTTGCTCCACCAGAGATAGCTGTCACGGCCTTTTTGGAATGGTTAGTAGCTTGTTCTGCAGCAAACAATGCTTTTCTTATTATCTCTGTGGATTGATCAATAATAGAGGAGATCGCTCCTTCAGTGGCGTTTCTTATCTGTTCCTCAATATGCCTAGCTGCTTCTGCCGCAGAAGTCTCGGCAGCTGACACCCTCAGATAAGCATCTTCTATTACGTGAGAAGTAGCTTGCTGGAAAGCAAGCTCTGCTAACTTCTCAACTTGCACAGCAAGTTCAACAGCATCTTGTTTGGCAAGAACCAACTTAGATTCCAAGGAGAACTTCTCTTCAACTGATTCCTGCAGCTTCTGATTGAACAGGGACTTAACAGCTTCAAGTTCTGCAAGTGCTAGCTCCTTGTCATGCTTTACCATAGCAGCATATTCCTTCTGCATAACTTCTGATCGAGCCAGCTCTTCAAGTAACCGTTCTTTCTCTTTCTCAATGGCTTCTTGCCTGGATCTAGCTTCAGATAAAGCAACTTTGACTTGTTCAAGTTCAGAGGAAAAGGGCACGCCATCTTCATTGGAATTGTTGCTGGAGTCACCCTATAATAAAGAATTAATAGCATCCTATAATTTTTATTCAAAATATGAACGACCGAAGGTTCACAGAAAAAGAGCTGTGGAAATTTCTGCATTTATGCATACCAAGATTGCATATACTCTGGTGTTGAATGCATTGAAACTATCCTTGATGGACGGATATTTCCTAAAAGAAAATAACATCAGCATGAACTTCAGAAGTTAAAGAAATGAAGCAAACCACAAGGATGTTCCATATAAGGATACCTTTTGTGCTTAAAGGTATTCTTCCAAGTGGTTTGCGACTGCCGCGTGCTACAAACTACTGAGCTTTGTAAACAATGTTGGCGAGAAATGGGAGGGCGATGAGGCAGACAAATGAAAGGTGCATCATACCGTGCCACAATACCCATCTATGACTGTCAACAGATCATGAAAAACCTTACAAGCAATCTTGCTGTTTTCTGAAAAAAGGCTCAAGTTCAAGACAGCTGTAAAACGAGGGGAAAAGGGGGGGAAGTTATTATGCTGCATCTTCTTCCTACAAGTTTTTTTTAGCCAACAATCTAATACCCCTATGGCCATCTGCATATGATGAAGGAACATATGACGCGCAAAAAATCACAATTTTTTTATTAAATTAAGCAATTTATGTTCATACAGAGTACAAATAGCAAGTGATGACTTCTCATTTACAACAGAACTTTAAAGAATTATTTCACGTGAGAAGAAAAGTTCCAAGGCCTTTATAGTGTCATACTAAACTAAAATGCTGTATCTTCTTGCTATGAGCTCTTTTTTAGAAAACAATTTACCCTATTGTCATCTGTATCACTAGGAAGTGAAACTTAGACAATCGGTGCCATGTCCAACACAAAGGCCCACCCCTAAATCATAGTCGTGTCTGTATTCCGTGGTGTTGTATTTGTCTGTGCAACAAGGTCTATATATGATGGATGGCCCACCAGATAAAAAGAATTCTTACATTAAATCGTTATATGTTCATTGTGATAGCTTACCATCGGTATCTTTTAAATATTACATGTGATAAGAAAAAGATTGAGGCCTTTATAGTGCTATGCTAAATAAAAATGTTGCCTCTTTGAACAACAAGTTCTGTTCCTTAACTATCAATGCACTATCCCAGTTGCCGTATGGATATGATTCAGGATACAACAACACCAACAAAGCCTTCAACCCGTTTTTTGGGGTCCGTTGTTTGAATCTTCTTCTTCCCTTTGGCTCTGGTAAGGGCCATGTCCACTGTGACAACTAACAAAACCATATTCTTCTTCAAAACTTCCAACCATGTATGTCTAGGCCTACCTTTAAACATAACAGCTTTGTTAACTATTCTATCATCGCTCCTCCTTGTGGGAGCATCTATTGGTCTACGTTGCACTTGCACATGTCCAAACAAACTAAGACGATTTTCTCTCGTCATGTCCTCTATTGGTGCCACCTCTAACTTCTCACGGATACATTCATTTCTCATCCTATCCTTTAATGTATCGCCACTCATCCATCTTAGCACTCTCATTTCGGATAGACTAACTTTATGGACATGATAGAGAAGGAAAAAAAGATTTTAACTAATGATGGTTTACCATAGCAAGTCTTATAACTAGTGAATTTTACTGACTTAAATTACACATAATCTGCAAAGTAAAATAGTTTATTAAAAGGGAAACTAGGAAACACAGCACTCCAAAAAACGATGCCTTGTCCATGCTGTGTTGTCCCAGATACATACCAGACAAGACACAGAGACTCCAAAATCACTATAACACCGCAGAACCAGTGTCGTGCCCAACCATGTGTCATATTTGTGGTCATGCACGAGGGAAAACCAGTATCAATTCAAACTCTTTACAATGTGTTGCACGACACCAATACGACATGACACAGACACGACATTGATTTTGGCGTGTCCTAGTGTATTTTGGAGTATCTGTGATGTGTGTACGACATGACGCAACAACGAATTTTGGGGAGTCCGTCGCTTCCTGTCTTTGCAGTTTCAGAAATAAATTATCCATCCATTCACAAGTGATTTTTGCCTAAAATAATGTTATTTTGGAAAAATATTGAAACTTATAATCAAACTACATCTCATTTTGAAACCGTATTTAGGAAACGCGACTTCAGCTACCATAGCATTTGCGTGGACTTGAAATCATGTTCTCAAAATGTGATTCCGAAACGCTGGTAGTTTGGTAATAAGTTTTGAAAGCACCAATATTATGGAATATTTTGAAGAAAAAAAATAACATTATTTTAGTTGAAATTCCCATCCACAACTCTTATACGTCACAAAGATTAGAACTTTACATATAACACTGCTTCCACATGCCATTCAGCGACTTCATTTAGTAATAATACTTTTAGGGGGTGCTCCTTTTTTTCACTTATAAACGAGGGTCTCTTATAAGTGTCACTTACTCTATTTCACTTATAAGTGCACTTATAAAATTTATTCTTTTTTTTTCACTTGTAAGTGATTTTTTTTTCACTTATAAGTTATTTTATTGTTCATTTTTTTGCACTTATAACTGCTATTTTACCATTATGTCCTCTCATATAAAACATGGATAATAGATGACAATCCAAAAATATACAGGCCAAAATATTGTACTACAAATACCAAAATGTTTAGTTCAACACAAATCACATATAATGTATTCCATAATTCGAAGTTCGTCTTACACAAATTATAGTTTCATAAAGGTTACCTCGAGACGATTCCAACAAAAAAATGGAAGCGATTCGGAAGTCGGAGATGGGAGATATGGTCCCGCGAAGTCGCAATAGATGCTGAAAATTGATGTTGTTTTTCGGACGAATTTTGGGACTGTTTTTGACGGAAAAGATGGAAAATTCTTGGTTGTTAGAAAAAAAGGGGAGAGAGGGTAATTAGGTTTATATATAGGAAAACCAGTTTCTATTAGAATTTGGACCAGTAAAAAAAAAAAAAAAAGTTTGTACAGGAGCATAATAGATTTTTCGGATGCAATAAGTACTTAAGCAATCCATTAAGTCACTTATGAATTTGGAGCCACTTATAAATATAAGTGCGAAAACGAACACACTTATTGGGACCAAATTCACTTAGGGGGTGCTCATTTTTTCCATTTATAAGTGTCACTTACTCCATTTCATTTATAAGTGCACTTATAAAACTTGTTCTTTCTTTCCACTTGTGATTTTTTTTTCACTTATAAATGATTTTGTTGTTCTTTTTTTGGCACTTATAAGTGTTATTTTACCATATGCTCTCTCATATAAAACATGAATAATAGATGACGATCCAAAAATGTGCCGACCAAAATATTGTACTACAAATACCAAAATATTTAGTTCAACACAATACACATATAATGTGTTCCATAATTCGAAGCTCGTCTTACACAAAATTATAGTTTTAAAATATTAAATTAATATCAATTTGAAAATATTTCATTCACTGCACCAACAATTTGATAATCCAATGATATAATTTTGATTTTGAACAGTACTCTCATTCGTACTTTCTTCCATTTCATCATTTGGATTTTTTACTTCATCATTCACTTCCTAAACTTTAAGAATAATTAATCATCTATTGCATATCGATGCAAGAAGTTATGCATACCCATGCATGCTATTACTATTCTTCTCTATGTGAGAAAATCATAGGACGCATCTTTTCCAATACATAGAACCTAGTCTTAAGCACGCCAAATGTCCTCTCAATAATCCTTAGTTGGGAGTATAAATGATCGAACATTTCCTCTCTATCTATAGCTCTACCTACACGCTGAAAGTCTTCCAACCAATATCTTTTGCCCCGATATGGAGCCATGAATTCCTTTGTGTGTGTATACAATGCATCGCATAAGTAATACTTATCTGTAGTAAAATCAACATGTAAGGATGTTTACCATAGAATCACCAGATGTTACATCCGTCCTCTTCCTCTTTTAGTTTCGAGCGACTATTCGCTACTCCAACTTGTTCGCCAGTAGGAGTATTAGGAGTAGAAGGAAACTCTTGAGTCAAGATAATCCCTTCAAAGTAGTTGTTATTGAAGTTTTCATTCTCAAAGTAGTTGTTATTGAAGTAAAAGAAAACTCTTGAAAACTAGGTTTCTGGTAGAAATTACTAGATGAAAACTTCTACAAAATATTTACTATATCAAGCAGAATAAAAATTCTCAAATTTTAGTATGTTATAGGTTTTCGTTTCAGCTTTCAGAAAAACTAACAGAATCGTGATTCACAGTTCTGAATCTACCGGAATCTCGAAATCATTGAGTTGCGTTCGTAGTACGGACAAACTGATACTAAAATTAATCTACAGAATTAATGAGTTCAAATTTTGCTAATTAAATTATATATTCAGAAAGATTGTCTCGAGACGATTCAGAAAAAAAAAACGCGATTCGGACGGGACAAATTTTGTGACTGTTTTGGACGGAAAAGAGGGGATTTTTGGTTGTTAGAAGAAAAAAGGGGAGAGGAAGGGGTGATTAGGTTTATACTTTATATACAGGAAAACCAATTTCTATTAGAATTTAGACAAATGAAGGAATTTTTAAGGTTGTACAAGGGCATAATAGACTTTTCAGATGCAATAAGTACTTAAGAGCATCCACAGTGGGAGAGATTTCAAGTGATATATTTTGACTTTAGATAAATTTTGTAGCACTTGAAGGCTGCAATGGGCACTTGTCCATACTTGAAATTTGCTAGAAAGCTAAGAGACATTTCAGATTTGGAGCGCGTCATAGCTCCGCTACATTAATTTCTAGGTCCACCAAATTAATCGTTTTTACCAAACATGAAAGAAAAATAAAGAGGAAAAAGTGGGAGGAAAAAAAAATCTTACCAAACACGAAAAGAAAATAAAGAAAAAAAAATAGGAAGGATGTTAATTTGGAGTATTTGTTTGGAATGTACTATTGTATGCCAATATAAGGAGACACTCTAAAAGTAATAATTTACACTATTTTTAATAATTTGGAGTTTGTGTTTTGAGTGTATCCACCGTAGATACTCTAAGTAATCCAATAAGTGAAAAAAATTCACTTATGAATTTGGAGTCGTGTGCGAAAAACGAACGCACTTATTGGAACCAAATTCACTTATAAGTGAGGCCCCACACGGAATAAGCAAAATTCATTTACAAATGGAAAAAAGAAAAGAAAAAAGAACACCCCTTATAAGTGAGGCCCCACATAAATAAAACAAAAGCTTTTTCCTTCCAAAATTCTGCAGTATTTTAATAATAAAAATAACATCCGTTTAAATTTTGGGACTTTCGAGCAAATAAACCAACCCTGATTTTGTTCCCGTAGCATGATCATCGAAGCAACCCCTAGTTTACTCGATTGTGCACCAAAATTCCCCCCCAAAAAATATCGGATAAAGGGGAAGGAAAAAAACAGGAACGATCATTTTATCATAACACAAACAAACAAACAAACAAACAAACAAAAATAACAATGCGATGAATGGAAGAAAGTAGGGACTTCATTTAGTAATAATACTTTAAAATCCGTTTAAAATGCCATTTTTAATTTTTTTAAAAAGGCTTTTTTTTCCTTTCCAAAATTATGCATTATTTACACTCTTAAATTTTTAGGACTTTTGAGCAAATAAACTAACACTAATTTTGTTCCCATAGCATGATCGTCGAAGCAAACCCTAGTTTCCTCAATCGTGCACCAAAATTCCCCCACAAAAAAATCGGAAAAAAAAAAGGAAGGATCATTATATCATAACACACAAAAACAAAAATAACAAATTAAAAAAATAACGACAATGCGATCAATGGAAGAAAGTTGGGAGAAACCTTAGAGTTTGGGGATCCAGCTTTAAATTTCGTGCTCCCGAGATGGCGAGATCGAGAAGGGACCGTTCTGAACTGGCGCGGAGGAGGGGGGGGGGGGGGGGGGGGGGTGGAAATGATGATGCAATCAGGCAGATTAGCGGTTCGGGATGGTTTAAAGGACGATAATACCCTTAATGGAGAAGGTGAATTACTAAATTGGCGCTTGTTACTTGGTGGTATTTCTGTGATTACTGAGGAAAAGATGGGAAGGCAGTTTGAGCAACGGACTACACGTGCATCGGAACACGAGTTTATTGATTTATATCTATCTACTTTCTGTTTCTCATTCTGTATGGTTTACTGAAAGGGTTATTTATAAGGAAAATGCTTTGTTGTCCGCAAGCGGGCCAGCCCGCCCGCCTGCGTGGCACTCTCCCATTGGCTCTTCCCTGTTAGCATGGGGCCCATGCCATTGACCGGCCAATGGGGGAGGGCCACGTGGCGGGCGGGCTGGCCCGCCCGCGGGCCAAATAGCAGCACCGTATTTATAAATAGCCCTAAGGCCTCGTTTGGTCCGCGGAATGGAAAGGAAAGGAAAGGAAAGGAAACTGATTCCTTGATATTTCCTTTCCTTTAGGAAATTATAATTCCTATAAACTTTTTTTTTCGGTGTTTGGACAGATCAGGATTATAGCCGGAATATATCTTTACTTTCCATTATAGTGTTTGGTGTTTGTAATAAAAGGAAACAAAATCAAGTCAATTTTTCAAAAATACCCTCGTATTAATAAAAACAATTATTACTTAGAAATATTTTTGTCTAAAAGATATTATGGATAAAAATGGTAAATAATATTATGGACATGGATATTTTGGTCAAAATTTTTTGTAATAAATGCGGGAAAGTTGGAGGGAAAGTGATTCCTTAGATAAATGGGAGGAACCACTTTCCCCCCTATTTTCCTACATGTTGGGAATCATTTTCACTTTCCAACAACTTTTCTTTGACTCCCAAACATAGGAAAGGAATCACTTTCCTTTCCCAAGCTCAAATTCCGGTAACCAAACGAGGCCTAAATGGTTTGTACCTATTTTGATAACTGTTTTTATTTTTTAAAAACAAAAAACATTCTCGTAGTTGTTTAATTTTTTTTTTATTTTTTCTATGCATTAGAGAGGTGCAACTAATTAACTCTATAAATCAGAAAAATGCTCTTTATTTTTAAAGCAACGGAAACAAAATGAGTACAAACCATATGAGGATACAACTAATTAATCCTTACTGAAATAACATTGCTGCTTTTCAAATACATACAATATATTATTTTTTTACAAGCAACTTTTTACATGAGCTACAAAGCGTTGTACTATACAATATACAATTCATTGCAACCAAATAGACGATTGAAATATATATATATATATATATATATATATATATATATATATATATATATATATATATATATATATATATATATATAGTATTATTCTATTTTGGACCAAAAATCTAACCATAAGAGATTCGGTTCACTTTCAAAAAAATTCAATTCGGTTTCTATTTTCAAAATACTAAAAAATATATTCGATTTTGGGTTTCAATTTTGGTCCTAAATCGAAAATCGATTAAGAATTATACAATTACGTAGATACCCTCAATTATTTGCATATTTTGTGATTAAAAATGTGTATATTTTGAAAATAACAATTATATGTATGTGTTCTGAATTTCAACTTTGATAATTTAACAACTAGTTAACTTTGTGCACAATTTTGAAATCAACAAATGTGTGTATAAAAATTATAATTTTTAATATAATTTAATCACGATCCCAACTTTGGCTCTGATACATTAAACGATATAAATAGTCCAACCGAATAAATTGAATTTATTATTTAGTTCGGGTTTTGGCTAATTTAGTTCGGTTTTGGTTTTGAATTTTTAGAATTTTAGTTTATTCAGTTATGACTAATTTGGTTTGGTTGAAACCTAATAAACTGAAGGTTCATCCTTATCTCTACCCAAATAAAACAAGAATAACTAGTGGAGTTTTACACTACACTAGTAATGTGCACGTGCAAGTGTCGTGCAAAAATATATATTAAAAATAGTTAATTATCAATTTATTATTAAAAATTATCAAATTTAGGATTTGCATTCAAGTAACCAAGAAAATTACCTCATACCTTAACCACTTCAGCTAGACCATTTACTTGTAAATAAATTATATTAGATAGTTAAATACTTAGTTATATTTTTTAAATAATTAGTGGAGTATTTATGTAGTTAATTAGTTATTATTATTATTTTAATTTATTTAAATGGTTGATGATATTCATACGGCTTAGACGGCTCATTTTTGAACCGTTTTGAAGCCTCATTATATAGTTGCAGATATAAAAATTTTGTGAGAAAGGAAGAAAAAATTTTGAGAGGAAGAAAAATGGAGGGGAGAAAATTTAATGTTACCTCTCTTTATTTGGATGACCAAATAGTAGATAAAGAAAAGGTTTAAAAAAACTATAAAAAATTGAGACATATAAATTACTATTTAGCCCTTCACTTTCAAAATATCTTCACAATTATAATTTAAAAATTATAAATATTAGTTTTATACTTATGTTTTTATGGTTAGAGATAGTTTAGTAATATGTAAATATTTAACTAATGAATAAATAAAATAGCAAAATCTCATATTAAATTAAAATTTAACTAATGAACTATTATCTTTAAAAAATAACTAATTTAATATTACTTAGGATTAAATATTTTTTTTACTTATCTATCTTCCATTATACTTATCTTCCATTGTTATACATTATACGTATGTATCTTCCTTTATTATGTTAAATTTTATTTTCATTTTATACCGAGTTATTTGGTTAATCACAATAAAGGAAATCATTAAAACTATAGCAATTATTTAAATTTTAAAAGATAAATCATATCATATAGCACTATGTTTATCTAAATAAAACTGTAGCATTATTAAAAATCACCAAAAGATATGTACCCATAAACCTACATTAGTAAACTATCATAGAAAATATGTCGGATTTATGAAATGCCCAAAAACTAAAAAAGTTTTATGTAAAACCCACCGCTAAAAAAAACTTTCATCGCGTGCCCAGAATTAGAGAAACTTATCCAAAGCGGGTTCCAAATGACCATTTTGCCCTTCCTTTTAATTTATTGAAAACACCCACGAAACTGCTCTTAAAAAAACGTTTCGATACTTCATCTTCTTCCATACGCTGCTCACTTTCGAATCTAGGTTTTCTCCTCAAAAATCTTCAAAAACTCGTCGGAAAATTTCGGAAAGACCGGGACAAACGGCAAAAGTGCTAAAACGGAGGTCCAAATATCATTTTTTTGCGATTCTAAAATTTCGGAAGGCCGTCTAATGATAAGACTGTTACTTTCAGTCTCCTCGACGATACGCTCATTTTGCGACAAACGGGACCTCGTTTCGACCTCCCAGTCAAAAGTTATGGCTCTCCAAAGTTTCAGCTGACCATAAAATGCAGGAGAATGGTCATTCTCCGTGTTAGAACACGAAAAATGTTAATTTCGCATGAGGGTGGTCATTCTCCGTGTTAGTAACACGGAGAATGTCATTCTCCGTCTTAATTTACACGGAGAATGGCATTCTCCGTGACAAACTACACGGAGAATGACCATTCTCCGTGCTAAATTACACGGAGAATGACTATTCTCCGTCTTAATTTACACGAAGAATGCCATTCTCCGTGTAGTTTATCACGGAGAATGGTCATTCCAGTGTTAAAACACATTAGAAACACGGAGAATGCCATTCTCCGTGTTAAATAAAACGGAGAATGTTATTCTCCGTGTTAAATAAAACGGAGAATAGCATTCTCCGTGTAATTTAGCACGGAGAATGGTTATTTCAGTGTTAAAACGCAGGAGAATTGCATTCTCCGTTTTAAATAAAACGGAGAATGACGTTCTCCGTGTTAAATAAAACGGAGAATGGTCATTCTCCGTGTTAAATAAAACGGAGAATGGTCATTTCAGTGTTAAAACGCAGGAGAATGGCCATTCTCCGTGTTAGAAACACGGAGAATGTCATTCTCCGTTTTAAATAAAACGGAGAATGGCATTCTCCGTGTTAATTTACACGGAGAATGGTCATTCTCCGTGTTAAATAAAACGGAGAATGGTCATTCTCCGTGTAATTTAGCACGGAGAATGGTCATTTCAGTGTTAAAACGCAGGAGAATGACCATTCTCCTGTTAGAAACACGGAGAATGTAAAACGGAGAATGGCATTCTCCGTGTTAATTTACACGGAGAATGGTCATTTCCGGTGTTAAAACGTAGGAGAATGGTCATTCTCCGTGTAATTTAGTTTTTTCATGAATAAAGAGTTTCGTTCTTCTTTCAAAGCGATGATAATTCTTATGGAAAAGAAGAAGAAAGATTTTCTCTCCACAATTGACGTCGATGAAGATGATGATGATGGTGATGATGATGACGAGCGATGATCTGAGTTCGACCGAAGAAAAGCACACCGAACTACGAACGATCTTTGCGATCTCTGCTGAAGATGAGAGCAATGGAATTCAGATTTTTCGTGAAGAAGAAGAAGACGAAAATCGCAATCCAGATCTGAGTTTTTTGAATTCAAATACATATAGATGAACAATTCGCGCGGAGGGGTAGTTTCGGTATTATAAAAATAGCAGTTTCCAGCGGGTGGCATCTAAAAGGGAATCTTGGAATATTTAACGTGAAAATACTTAATTCTGGACATTTCATAAAACTCATCCAGCGGGTGGGGATTTCATAAAAGTCCATCCCGAAATTGGATTTCTCAGCAATTTCCAGAAAAATAATAGAGATGACATTGGTTTATGAGATAACTATATAAATCACGAGAAGAAGTTATGAATACGTTACTAAACATCACAACTTTTAATTTTTCTACTACTTTTTCTTCAAATTTTTTTCTTTCCTCTATTTTTCTCCCTTTCCAAATATAGGGTTAAGCGAGCACCTCCTGCTATGACTCCACACTCTAAATAAATTAGAGAGGTCAAGTTCAAACTTGGTATTCCAAAATATTCTTAAGTACGAACTCGACTCATAAATCGTTCGGTTAAACTCAAAATATTTATCGGTAAGGTTAAATTTAAATTGAGCTTGAATTATTGGCAAGGTTAAGTTGAGCTTGTTTATGATCTCCCGAGCCTTGTCCTAAAACAAAATATTTCTTAATAACCATCAAACCAAAAGTATTTTAATATATCAATAAAAACGAACCAGCTTATGAGTCACGAGGCCAATACCTCTAAGCTCATGTTTGAACTCTTTTATCTAAGAAAAATGCTAAGTTTACTACCAAATTTTTACAACTTTCTTACAATCGCTCTCTCTCATCCCTTACACATGGGTCCCATCACCACTCTCACCCCCTGCTATATGGGCTCCACCCGGTCCCACCACTTCTCCCCCTCCTCCAATTGAAGTCCGACACGTGACAAAGTTGTAAGGGGGTTGTAACATTGGTTGTAGGCATAGCAAAGCTCTTTATCTAACGAGCTGGAGCTTAAAATGCTCAACTCACGAATAGCTTGGTTCTTCAACACCCTTGGGTAAAAGTGTGGCTCCGAGTCCTTATGTATTGAATAAATACCCGTTGAAATGCTAAAATTATAACAAGCAACTAAATGTAATGTCTGGATCCTTGTTAGCAATCACCCGAATAAAACTCGTATTATACACGAATTTTTCCGTATCTTTCACAAACATATAATATTTGCATACTTTTGATAGATCCAAATAAGTACGTAAATCTTAAACATACGAAGTTTTAAACGTCTTCTGTGTAAATTATTGACAAATTTGGCACAATAAACATGCTGGAAACCTGTTTAATTAACAAAATTTGACAACATATTTAAGAATGTGAAGTTTCTAACCTCAATATTTTTATTTTTCGAATATTTGACCGAATTTTTGAACGTATTTTATTTGCACTGAGCCGATTTATACTCGTACTTTTGTCATCCCGAATTTTTTTCCGTTTGCCGAATTGCTAACAAGAGTTTGGACCTTGTTAGCAATTCAGCAAACCGAAAAATTTTGGGACGTCAAAAGTACGAGTATAAATCGGCATAGTGCAAGTAAAATAGGTTAAAAAAATCAGGCAAATATTCCTCAAATGAAAATATTGAGGTTAAAATTTTTACATGCTTAAATAGGTTGTCAATTTTTGTTAATTAAACAGGTTCCTACCACGTTTTTGTGCCACTTTTTTCAATAATTCATACGAAACATGTTTAAAATTTGTATACTAATTCGAATCTTTCAAAAGTATATAAGTATTATACATTTATGGAAGAAACGAAAAAATTTGTGTAAAATACGAGTTTCATTCTAGTTTCATCCTAACAAGGTGTCAGGATGGAATACCGTTCATGCGCATCACGTTTCTTTATGTAAATGTGACGTTGAATTAAATGTTGTTACATTTTCCAGGAAACTCAAACTTACATACATCCTTTTTTCAATTTTTTTTTTTTTACTTAGATCCATTGATTTCTGGACCCAAAAGAAACTAAAATATTTTTTTATATTTAGTTATCAATAACTAGTTCGCATGACAACTCCTAAATGGTAACAAGATGTACTTGGGAAACATAGTTTTTGAAAATAGTGAGAAAAATATTCTGTCCTTAAAAGTGATAAAAAGATAATGGTTGGAAGTCAATTATACTAACCATCATGTAATGTTCTTTTTAGGCTAATTTATAACTAAATATTTTAAAAAAATGGATTTGCAAGTTGCTACATGAAATTTTAAAATTAGCAACTTACTAATTCAAAATATTATAATTAGCAACTAAATATTTTGAATTTTCATATTTGAAAGATACTAAATTATATAGTTAATCAATGTATTACCCTATGTTATGGACATAGGATAACAAGTTAAAAATGGTAGAAATTTAAACTATATATGTAGTTGCTAATTATACTTTATGATAGCAGGTTGTTAATTTTGATATTTTAGGATGGAAAATTTTAGAATTTTAGGTTATTAAGTTGCAGATTAGTCCTCCTTTTGAAAATGCTAACATGGATTGTGGTATATTACAATATGAGTTTGTTTCGTTACTATACAAATTGATGTTGTTAGTTAGAATTTTAGGTAATTGTGTTTTTTAATTAAAACACAAATTTAGGAATTAAATCTCCTATTGAAAATTTAAATTTTCTACTCCCTATATCTTCCACTATATAATTAGGCTTCAAAACGGCTCATTTTTGAGCCGTCTAAGTCGTCATTATATCATGGTCCATTTTATTTATATAAAAAAAATTATATAAAAAATTGTTGAAAAAAGTTTAAATTTGTCAACATGGAAAATCGAACTCAAACAAACAAGAAAAATACATTACACCTTAACCACATGAGTTAGACGAAATATTTGACTATAATTGGATAATATTTTTATTAACGTTATTATACTTGCAAAGCACGTGTATTTACTAGTTGAACAATAAGACTATACGAGACTGAAAATCATAATTGAGATGACTAATTATATATCCATGTGTTAATTATTTCTTCTTTTGACAAAGCTCAAAGTTGTTGTACCAATAGAAATTTACTTTTACTAATAGATGTTTATAAGTTAATTTTACCGGAGTCAATAGGAACTTAAATAGCAACTTGTAATTTGGTTATGACACGTGGTATTATTTTTACATTTAGGTCATTATGCATGTAATCAAACGACTATTAATCACCATGTCTTTAAAATTTATAACTCATGATATCCTCTAGGATTTTTGTTAAAATAATTGGATATTGCGTCCATTAAATTGTAGCTTATGACGGACTACATGAAATTTTTGAATGGCGACGATTTCGTTAATCTCAATTTTCATCAAATCTATCAATGTAAGATAGTTTATGACAACCAAGCAATGTGCCAGTACTAAACATTTTGAAATAGCCACTAATAGCTATATTACAAGCATTCATTAGTCTCTCTTTCCACTCTTGCTAATGTAGCACACGCACTATTGACCTCACAAGCTACTTTTAATCCTCAATTTTAATGCCTCCTAACTATTATGTTATATATGGAAATTGTATTTGACAACAAAGTTTTTAAAATATTCACGAATTTTTAAAGTGATTTATCAAAATTATTTTTAGTTTATAAGCAAAACTATAAAGTTAACTTTTAAAAGCTATAATCGTCGATTTTTCTATTCTCCTTTGGGAACTTTTAATCCCACATTGAAAAATCACCAAAGTGTGTACCTTAATATATAGCTATGCTTGTATTGGAGTAAGCACATGGAGTGTAGTGGCCCATGTGGTTTGATTTTTCTAGGTCAAGTTTAAATCACAAAGAACAAACCTTCGTTTTCTTGTTCACTTTGAAAATCCATAGGAGCTAAGTCTCGTAGGGGCTTAACGACTCGGGCTCAGACGAATGGAGCAAAGTGACACTTTGATGGTACATTTTGCACTTAAGCATCGGTGCTCGTGCGCTCTTTTCCTGCGCTATGCGCGGGCGCAATAGCGTCTAAGCGCATTCCTATGGTTGCTTTCAGCGCGCAACGACACTGTCAGCGTGCAACACGCACCGGCGTTTTCACTGCCAGTATGCGGCGCGCTGCGACGTATGTGCATTGGGAGCGTGCGAGCAGATCCCGCTGTCAGCGCGTGGTATGGATGGCGCTGTCAGAGCGCAGCGTGCTGCACGCTGCTGTGTCGGCGCACGAGTCCGAATTTTGTCGGATTTGGTCGGCCTGCGCGCATGGGTGTTAGTCTGCTCTATAATAGAGCACCCCCTCCACCATTTGAGTTGTTGGAAGAGAGAGAATTTAAGGGCTAATAAATCCCACTCTAGCAAGTTCCTGTGCCATCAGCAGTAGCCACAAGTCCATGCACGCATTGAGCTTTTCTAGCTCATTTTGAATTCTGAAGTCTTCCGAAGATGACGAAGTGTTCCAGAGGTTCATACTTGAACTTGCTGATTCCTGGGGGCAGATCCCGCTTTGAGTACCAATGACTTGTTCATTTTGAATTCTGAAGTCTTTCCGAAGATGACGAAGATGACGAAGAGTGTTCCATAGGACGAATCTCGCTTTGAGTACCAATGACTTGTTCACCCCAGCAATGAGATTTTTTTTGTGTTTTCTTTTGTGTTTTATGTTCTTCTAATTGTAACGTCTGCGAACGTAAAGAGAAGAACAATATTTTCCACTTTGTTCTTGTATTTTGTTTTTTTTTCTTGAAGTCAGTTTGTAACCTTCATTTAGTGCTTCTCTTGAGTTGGCTAGAGTGTGGACTTTGTGCCTTAGAGCATCCACAGTGGGACTAATTTCAAGTGCTATATTTGGTCTTTAGCCAAATTTTGTAGCACTTGATGGCTCCAATGGACTCTTGTCCACACTTGAAAAATGGTAGAAAGCTAAAAGACTCTCCAAATTTCGAGAGTCCACTAGTTGAGCTATATTACTTGCGGGCCCACCATATTTACTTTTCTCCTTCATTCTTTTTTTTGGAGTGTTGCCACTTGTCAATTATGAAAGAAAAAAAGGAGAAAAACAAATGGAGTGTTGCCACTTGTCAATTTGGAGTGTTTATTTAGAATATACCATTGTGTACCAACATGAAGGGAATACTCCAAAATTAATTATTGGAGTATGGTTTGAAGTGATTTGGAGTGTTACCACTGTGGATGCTCTTACAAGTAGACTCTACGCATCTCTCCTGTGTTGTTGGCTAGCTGGAGTGCAAACTTTGTGTCTTGCCAAATAATCTTTACATTTTCTTTGGATCCCTCCACTCTTTAGATCCGTTTTCGGGACTAACAATAATAAATTAAGGGTAGATTTGATAATCCATTTTGAAAATTCAAAAATATCTTAAAAGCCCTTGGCAATTGCAATTTCCTATTATATATCAAGTTCCCATATTCTTATTAAACCAGAACATAAAGTTCTTCAAATGGAGTTCAATTCAAACAGAATTAATGAAATTGTGCTAAAAATAGCAACTTTTTTAATGGGTGTATTGTAGGTTCTCTATATGATAGATGGATCCTTGCAGGGGTTAGTCACGACAGCTGTGTGACAAATCAGACTGGAGTGCAAATGAGACGAGACACAACCCATGTACCGTGCTCCTGGCTCACTATAGATGAGCATTACTCGATTTTTGGACCAAAAAACCGAATCGAATAATAGATTTGGTTCGATTTCAAAAAAAATTAGTTCGATTTCAATTTTCAAAAATATTAAAATTTTTTATTCGGTATTGATTTCTGTTTCGATCCAAAATCGAAAATCCAATAAGACTAATGCAATTATGTAAATACCATCAATTCTATACGTATTTTATGATTAAAAATATGTATAATTTTTGTATATTTTTAAAATAATAATCTTACGTATGTGTTTTGAACTCCAACTTTGATAATTTAACAAGTTTACAACTTTAGACTCAATTGTGAAATATAATAAACGTGCGTATAAAAATTAAAAAAAAATAATAATTAACCACAATTTTAATTTTAGTTTCGATCCATTAAACAACAGAAAATGGTCCAACCGAATAAACTATTATTTCGTTTCGGTACCGTTTCGATTATAGCTAATTTCGATTTTAAAATTTTAGACTTTTGATTTCTTGGATCTTGAGTAGGGAGAAACATGCTTGCCCACACAGAAAGTATGGGTAGACAAAGACTTGATGGTGATGCCGGCTAGAGGTTGGTAGTACATGGGAACGAACGCCTACAAGGAACGAGTCTTTCGTGTGTCCCCTAGCACTTGGCGATGGCACAAAGAGGTTCTCTCACTCACTCTTAACGTACTGCCACGTCATAGGTCATTCCACCCTATATATAAAATGACACTCTCCTGCCCATCCTCACTTGCAATCACATTTCCCGTCTGTGTCATGTGTCATGTGTCATGTGTCATTAGTGCGGCTCAATCTGGCTACGGATTCATGTTTTTCTTTTTTCGTTTCAACGCCTCGGAGGCATTGCGATATTGGCGCGGTTCAATCCTACTGCATCGTCGATGGTGGTCATCGACGTCGTAGCCTGATTGAGCCGCGCCAATATCACACCTTCCATTGGGGGGCCGTTGTCGTGTTTTGCTTAGTGATCATGGCGCTAATTAATTTTATTTACTTTGATTGGTTTCGTTGTAGGAGGGCGAAATGAAGAAAGGAAAGATCCATACAAAGACTCAATTGCGATAGGGGTTGATTGCCAATTACAAGGGTTAAGGATTGATTTTCTTCTAATTCTTCTTAGTTTTGTATTTTATACTGATGATTATAGATGAACTTGGATGATTCTACTCTAAGTCATCCCTAAATCTTACAAAAATCTTTGTGATTGTACTATCTCAAATTTTATGATTTTTTTTTTATTTACTTATTTTGTATCAATTTGTTTCCACCCGGCAATGTAGTATGCTTTAGGAATTCCAGAATTGAATTTTATTGTATGTATTGTATTTTATCTACCCAAAAATAGTAAAAGAATTTTTTAACAATTTTGTTCTTCATGTATTCTAAAAGTTATTTAGGGTTTCTTAGGGGTTATAAATAGGTACCAAATGATTTGATCATCTTGTATATAGAATTGTGAAAAAAATAGAAGAAGAAACGATCGATGCTATTGTTATTTGTCTGACTATACACATACCATAGTTTAAACCGAAAAAGAAACCGCAGGCCATGTGTCCGGTTCTGATTTGTCGATTTTTTATTTTTTGGCCTTCGTTAGCAGGAATGGCTGACGTCATTGGGTTTGCTCCGGCCAATAGGAAAGTGACACGTGGTTTTGCGATCCGGGTTTCGGAACAGTCAAGTTTTTTTCTTGTTATTTTTGTTATTCCTATTGTTTGAGATTGAATGGTGACAAATATGGGTCAAATGTGATGCATGTGATACACAAATCTTAATCCTGGTCGATCTGTCACGCAAAGAACGTGTTTTAAGTTTCAGAAGAAATGAGTGCTCAAAAATCATTCATTATAGCATTCTCCGGCTTTCTATTAATAATATTTAACAATAGAAAAGTCCAAGAGCAAATAAATAACTTGACCAAGTTTATTATAAATAGTGGTCAAAAGTGTGTCATTAGCTTGTAATCCCGTTAGATGCAATAGAGATTTATGAGGACGTACCTTTGAAAATGTCAGGGAAGCTATACCAATTCAAATAGCATACCTTAATTAGAAATTTTCAGTGATGTTTGGAGCTACAAATGGAGCTACTGCTCATATGTCCTTAGGTTTGATTTGAAATTATTGCTACTTTTCAAAAACCTTTAAAAATTGCTCTAAAATGAAACAGGTTTTTTTTTTTTTAAAATAATAAATTGTTACCAATTACCAAACAGTCTTGAACTATTTTCCAAAACAAATAAAGAAAAAAAAAACCTCCCATAAATTATCCCAAACCCAGTCAAGTATTTAGCTGCTCAGGAAAAATATATCATATTTGATTTTTAAGCTAATTATAAACTTAATCTTTCCTTTCATCAAACATAACGAATAATAATAGAATAAGATCGATTCTTGAAATATTTTGGATTTCCTTAGTATTCATATAGACCTATATTGACAAATACAAGATTAATTATTAGGTCTTGGAGATAGCATCGGATCGGATGACGGACTCTAGAAGATTTAGAAATGAGGATAGAAATTTCGTTGTATAAATTGTGGAGATTATGTGTAGGTTATTATACCGGACGTGTCATTGGAGATATGGTATTGTATGATGTAGTAAAACATGACAGTGGACTATAGTAATAGTGTGTGTGCTGGTATTTTCTGTTTTATCAGCTTTTGTGATCGAGCAAGATCGATAATTAATTGTAAAAATTTGGTGACTATTGAGGTATAGACGACTCATGACCGTTGATATCGCGGCTTAGATTGGACGCATTCACAAGTCACAACTCGTATCCAATCATGCGAGTGCGAAATCTTAAATATTACGAAAATCAATCTTGGGTTATCATCTCAAAGACCCCGAATCTCTTTCGGCACGCAAGACATTGATTATTGGAAAATAACATGATTTTTGAAATTTTTGTGACCCCTCTTACACACTTCCGGAAGCTCTTACATACTTCAAATATGCCTTTTATGATCTTATCACTTTATTGTATAAATTAAAATGCATTATAATATTGAAAGAAGTAACAATAATTTGGACTTAAATCATATTGCTACCATGGTTTCCATAAGCAATAGGTTTTACTCAAAATGGACCATTAGAGGTTCATCCAAGTGTGAATTAGACAAATCTTTTCTTTTAAACTCCTGGTCCACATCAAACACTATATACAGGCAGAGCGTTTGATACCTATTTTGTTTTTTTATTATTGTTCTTTTCTCATGAACGGTAAGCCTGATTTTTTTTTTTCTCTCTCTCTCCCTTCGATTCTTCTATCAGAATTTGTAAAGAATATTCCGTAGTATTTTAGACTACAACACATTATTAGCACGAAGCTCTACCATGCATTACATGCTCACAATCGCGAGATCATTAATCTCAAAGAAACGAGTAAGTATGATCTAGTTTTAAAGAAAAGATCATTCTGGATCAATCGACCAACAACGATTATTAATAGATCTTTTTGGATCAATCAGCCGTTGCGCCAAGATTGGCTATCAATATAGATCCTTCTGAATTGATCATCCAGTAATGGTTATCAATATATTTTTCTGTACTGGAGGTCTTCTTCAATGATGAAGAATATTTCAAGATGTGGATGTACGTCCAGGCTTGGTCCACGTCTTCGCTAGCTTCTAGATGTACATTAATGAAATTGGGGGCCGAAATTTATGTTATTGCCGGGGCACAATTTTTCGATGGAAAACTGAGAAGATGAAACAATTGTAAAAATAATATTCCAACGCAACACTTCTAGGAAGGTTGCGCAAGTTTAACGAAGATCTAAGAAGATCTCGTTACAACAGCATATGATATTACGAGAATCTAAGAAAATTTCGTAATTCACAGCAGCGAAGAAGATGACAGGCGATTGATGGATGAATATCCTGTTGGGGTGAATGATCACCGTTGCTCAAAGCTATATTCGTCCCACACGAATAGCTTCCAGGAACCAGCAAGTTCGTCGGAGAACTTTGGAACACTTCTGCTCTTCTGACTCCTTGCATCGTACACGGACTCCCGTGCAAAAGTAACGCCGGTGCAAAGCTTCTCTTCTCTCTCACACCCTCTGTTTACTTGTGTTAAGAAACACTTGTAAACTTTCGTAACTTTCTGTATATGTTCTGTGTATCTGCCTGTGAGAGAGAAGAGACATTTTATATGTCCGAGTAGCAACTGTCCGGTTAGCACAACATTCGGGACGTGGTAATAACCACTCCGAACGTGCAGTAACCACTCAGATCTAGCACAGGCACGATCTGAAGCAATTGCGCACCTTGCGCACCCCGCGCACCTTGCACACCACGCGCTGAACGCGCACTAAGCCACTTGCGCCACCTGCGCGCCCTGCGCGTCCTGCGCAACTGAGCGCGCAACTGGGCACGCCATTGGGCGCGCAACCTGGACCGCGCAACCTGGCAATGCACCTGGTCGCGCAACCTGGCAGCGCAACCTGGCAGCGCAAGTGCGGCAACAAAATGTCACATTACGTCCCATGAGCCTGTAACACCCAGTTTTCTGAAATTGGGATATTTTGAAAATTTATTATTTTTATTATTAAATAATGGTGATTTAGTCATGTTATGAATTTTGGTGATTTTAGTTAGATTAAAACTATTTTCTAAGTCACGACTTATGACTTTGTGATTTTACTAGTATAACCCTAGTGTAAACCTTAGAGATTTCATAACCTAGAGACTAACCATGACCAGGTAAGCCTAACCATGTGATTAGGATATCAAATTACCACTTTTTAGTCAAAATGGTATTTTGGTAATTTATTAGAATTTATTTGGATTTATGTAATTTATTATTATTTAAATTAGTTGTTAAGTGTCATGTTAGCTCCTAACCTAGTTTAGCACTAATCTAGAGGTTAGCAACTAACCTAGAAGACTAAGTAGAGGATGTTAGCTTTATGTATAAATATCTAGTTTACAAATATCTAGATATTACCTATCTAAGATATTTCCTAGAAACCTAAATATCTATCTACTTGGTCCAAGACTTAGAAGCTAAGTTTGCAAGGTGGTAGGAACCCTAAATATCTATCCTACCCCCCCCCCCCCCCCCATGGCAGCCAACCCATACCCCCTTCCATATAAACACACCCCCCTTCATTCATGCCTCCTTTCATTTCATAAAAACCTAGTTTTTCCTACAACTTCACACCCTCACCATTTAATCATTTTGACTCCAAATTGAGCCTAGTTTCTTGCATTGGACTCCCCTACACTAGAGGATACCAGTTATGGCTTGCTAGCAAGGATTTGTGAAGCTTTGGACATTGGGAGTTGAAGGAGGTTTTCATTCAAAAAGGCCTATTATTGAGGATTTTGCACTCATAGGTAAACACCCTCAAACCTAGTTAATATTGTATTTTATCTTCATGGTTGCATGCATATAGGTATACCCTAGCTGTGGGTCAAGTTTTGTAGGAAATAGGTTTGCTTTGGTGTCCGTATCGGACACGTATCTGTGTTTTAATTAGAGTGTTTGGTGAAATGCCTCATAGGACTTTTTGTTCTTAGTTTTCAAAACAAATTACATATTTGTGTCACCCTCATTTCCCGTATTTTCTGTATTTCGTATTTATACTCGTATCTGAATTTTGGCATGTATTTTTATTTTTCTCAACTTGGGGAATTTTGGTATTTCTCATATTTTGGGTTTTTGGCATGGCTTGGTTTTATTGGGTTGGTTCGTTTTGGTTCGGTTTTATGTGCATTGGATCACCTTAACCTATGCTATACCCTCAACCCACCACAACTCCCCCACTTTATAACACCACCAACCACTCTCTCTCTTCATTACTTCCACCATTAATTTTCTTCTTCTTCTTCTCCTTCCTCCACAACTCTCCTAACCCTAGGCAAGTGCACCTTGCCACTTCATGAGAGCCCTATTTTCTTGGTTCATTTGCTAGATTAGGACATGGTGATCAACATTAGAACTTGGTGTTTTGCGATTTGAAGTCTCCTTTGCTCTAGATCTAAGTTATTTCTATTTTCGGATTTTGCATGATTTGATCTCTTTAAGTTGGATTTTCATGGGTTTTGTGTTTCCATGTGGGAGAGCATTCAATTCTACTCAAGTTGGAACTTTGGAAATCCGGATTTGGAGTTCGGATGGCCAAGTTGTGAGCTTTTGAAGCCTTGGGTTCATCCATGGTGTTCTTGCTGTTTGGAGAAGACAGTGAGCAGTGTGCAGAGCTGTTTAGCTTACGCACCCTGAGCTACGCGCTTTCTTTAGCGCTGCGTACGCAGACTTAGGTACGCTTCCTGTTGGAAGCGTGTCTCCTGTAGTGTGCGTGACTTTTCACCTACGATGCTCCCTGTAGCGTGCGTGACTTTTCACCTACGCTGCTCCCTGTAGCGTGTGTGACTTTTCACCTACGCTGCTCTCTCAGCGTGCGTGACTTTTTAGGTACGCAGCTCCCTTGAGCGTGCGTGACTTTTCACCTACGCAGCTCCCTGTAGCGTGCGTGACTTTTCACGTACGCAGCTCCCTTGAGCGTGCGTGACTTTTCACCTACGCAGCTCCATGTAGCGTGCGTGACTTTTCACGTACGCAGCTCCCTTGAGCGTGCGTGACTTTTCACGTACGCAGCTCCCTTGAGCGTGCGTGACTTTTCACGTACGCTGCTCCTCTTGAGCGTGCCTTGGTACGCAGATTGAGTGTGCCTTGGTACGCAAACTTGAGTGAGCCTTGCGTGCGTGTTTTTGTGCGTACGCAGCTCCCCTGAGTGCGTACTTGTGCACGTATGCTGCCCCTTGACCCCTTGCTTAATCCATTGGCTCTTGGAATTTTGGTTTTTATTTCTTTAAACTTGGCTTTTCTATAGTCCTGTATCTTGATATTTTATTAGATATTTTATGCCCATTTTATATCCTTACGCCTTTTTGTCATGAACTTGATTTTACTTAACATGTTTGGAATGACTATTGTACATGACTTGGTATGACAAGGAACTAGCATAACACGGCAGAGACCCGTAGTGGAGCACTCCTGACAAGTTTCCTGACATGATTTATCTTGATAACTTGATAGTGGCCCGTGGCGGCGCACTCCTGACTTGACATGACCTGATAACTTAGCTTGACATGTCTTGACACCGTGGGTGGTTCTTTCTTGCTTGCTTGTTAAATCCACTTGTCCAGTCTCGCATCATGTCTAGGATGGGACTCCTGAGTACCACGGTCAGGAGTACATACTAAAATGGATTAAGGCTAATAACTAGAATAACACAGTAGTTGTAGCTCCCCTTCCCGGATTTTTTGTTAAATATTCTATAATTATTTATTTGATTTAAATGATGATTTTTAGATTTTATAAATAATTAATTATTGGCTTATTGAATTTCGTTACTATTTATGGAGGTTATAATATTATTATTGTGGTTATTAAATATAGACTATTTATTATTATTAGTTATTATTCAATTCTTCTCTACCAAAAGAATAATAAATGTGTGTATATATATCCAATATATATATGTATATACATCTAATATATATATGTATAAATGTGTAGTTGTATAAATAATGTATATATATATATATATATATATATATATATATATATATATATATATATATATATATATATATATATATATATATATATATATATATATATATATATATATTTATATATATATATATATATATATATATATATATATATATATATATATATATATATATATAGATATATATATACTAAAAAAAAATGTATATATATGTATATATATATACATATAAAAAAAATATATATATATATATATGTATATATATGTATATATATATATATATATATTTTATATATATATATATATATATATATATATATATATATATATATAATATATATATATATATATATATATATATATATATATATATATATATATAAATAAAAAATAAAATATATATATATATATATATATGTATATATATATATATGTATATATATATATTTTTATTTTATATATATATATATATATATATATATATATATATATATATATATATATATATATATATATATATATATATATATATGAAATAGAAAAGAAATACGTACACAACAAACACTCGGCCTCCAAATATGACTTGTACCACTGCATAAAGCAACAAGTGCCAATGGTGGTGACCTCTGTTATTATTATGAGTATATAGTATAGTATTGAATTGAATTGAAATGAATTGAATGTGTGAAATGAATTGAGTTGGAACTCTATTCAATTCATTCCAATCTGGATCAGTTGCAAGTTTGCTGCAACATACGTGCATGCATACGATCCTACGTCAGCTTAGTCCATTATAGTGGTTTGCCAGCAGTCCCAACCGACTAAAACCAAACCCAGCCCATTTGAGTTTCTGTAATCGAACTGATCCAACAATTAGAATTAGGGAAGATAGAGAACCCCATTGGAGCTGGCCTAGTGAGCCCAGCGCAGCAAGCAAGACCGAGCACTGCCCTTAGCCCACAGGCCCACACGCCCTATACTAAAAACCCAGCACACCAGACTTAGGCTAGCAGCAGCAAACAATACCAAGCCAACCCGAGAACCCCAACCGCGCGTTATACATACACGAAGTGTATATAAAGAGCTCGAGAGAAAACGAACTCAAAACCCTAGGTCGAGAGTGGCCGCCACCCTCCATGATCCCTGGACGATGCCTTCACAACCCCGCGCGCAACCCTGGACTGCCGCGCGCGGCGCGCGAGCCGCCAGAGGCCGGCCACGGCCGACCGACGCGCGCGGCGCGCGAGCCGCCAGAGGCCGGCCACGGCCGACCGACGCGCGCGTGCACAAGCACGGAGCACAGCAGCAGACGTACAGGGAGGCCGACTTCGCGCGGCAACCACGAATTCAACGCTCGTCCTCTTTTATCGGGTATGTTCACAACCTATAGGGCTTCCATCCCCTTTTAAATAGATTCATTTTTCATGCGCTAGATTTCCCCAAAGATCGACACAAAGTTGATCAATTAACTGTCCAAAACAGGACAGGACAGTACCTTGGTCCCAAACACTCAACTTCACATCGAAATTCCCACCAACCTATCCTTCGAATCAGGAAACTTTCTGAAAGGAAGTTAACCACAACATATAGGACTAGAAAAGTCCAGTAGGAAGGTTGTAAAGAATTGCTTTGTACAGAGAATTATTCACATGTAAACTTCAGGAACAACCTGTTTTCAAAAACTAGAAATCGCTCCACGCGACGTCCGTCCCGCCATTTCGGGCGACGTGGTCGCGCACCGTAAGCAACAAAAGCTGCGTAACGGTTTCGTGGTCGTGTGGGCTTTGACGGAATTCAAATTGGTCGCGTGTGCACGACGAATTCGACGCGTATCCGTCAGAATCGCCCCGTATTCGTCCAATGCAAATTCAGTCATAACTTTGTGCACGCTCGTCAGATCGAGACAAAATTTGCGCCAACAGGACCGTATCGTTTTTTTGGTCATGTATGCCAAGTTTGGTCCAATTCTGAGACAGTAGAATACGACGCCGTTTTGCGGGCCCCCGGTCCCACTCAACGGTCGATTTTGTGCACGGCCCGTCGGAATCCAACTTAGGACATACGGTTGGGTTGGTATCGGAAAATTGGATCCGTAGACATATAGTTTGACGACTTTAGAGACCATTGACTCCGGCACACTTTTCGGTGCAAAGCGGGTCCAACGGCGGACATCATTTTTGTCCTAAATTACCGTTTTGCCCCTGTGTCCAGAATTGGACTTAAGGATAGGCGATCCTAGCTATTTTGACTATTCTGAGATCATTGGTATTGTCTATTTCAGCATCTGGGGACTGTTGTACGGGTTTTGACTATTGTGGCACATTGAGTAGTTCAGACTGTCAGTTTTACCAGCAGAGGACCACATGCGAGTACAATTTATTGCTTGCATTTCGATATTGATCTTTACTATATTTCATTGATTGGTCATTAGTTATGTGATTTTTATACTCTATTATAAATTGTTGAGTCGGGAATGAGAAGTACCAAGGATGTGTGATCCGACCATAGACAGTGTTTATTTTCATGCAGTAGACATCGTAGACAGTGCTTATTTTCTGCAGTAGACATCGTAGACAGTGTTTATTTTCTGCAAGTAGACATCGTAGACAGTGCTTATTTTCTGCAGTAGACATCGTAGACAGTGTTTATTTTCTGCAAGTAGACATCGTAGACAGTGCTTATTTTCATACAAGTAGACATTGTAGACTGTGCGGTGTAGTGGCCCAGACTGATCACATATCAAAGGTACTTCTAACGGTGGAAAGTATATTGGTCTATTTATTACTATTGATTCTTCTTACGGCTTTACTGTTATTTTCAAAACTCATGATCGATGTCTAACCTTTGTTTTATAGTCATTTTCTTTATTGAAATTGCATTCAGTGAATTGTGCTCGTTCCATTCCTGACTGGAAACCAACATTTTCAGGATAGCCGTGGATTCACTTAGCTTGGGGAGTGACGGGTGTACTTGCAGACGAAAGCCTAGTAACCAGCTAGATAGATGAATTGTAGTCATTCCATAATTGTACAAGTTTATATTTTTCTACAAATGTAAAACTTGTGATCTTTGTAAATTAAATTAATGTTGTGAATGAGCATTGTTTGTGATTTTGATATTCATGGCCGTGACAGCGTTCTACTGCCGACACTGCGGCGTAGGCTGGCTTGGACACGTCTCGTATCCGTTTAAAAAAAAATGGGTGCGGGTCGTGACAAGTTTTTATGGTGGCCCATGTAGGTCAGTCTTCGCAAATCATGCGAACTCGTGATAGTACTTAAGTTAGTTGTACTATTGCGAGCCTGCGACTAGAAATGCTCATTCACAAATTA
Organism: Iris pallida; assembly: GCA_029216955.1. NCBI lineage: Eukaryota > Viridiplantae > Streptophyta > Magnoliopsida > Asparagales > Iridaceae > Iris > Iris pallida. The sequence continues at coordinate 3,127,330 of JANAVB010035817.1, forward strand.
GAAATTAATTTAATTTACGAGAATGACTAGGACTAGGAGTCTCTTATACAAATTTACCAATGGGTAGTCTAGGTCATGCAATTTAGATGAGGAGTTATTAAGGTTGATTGTTTGTCAAGATCCCCATAGGTACACTATTATCTCTCGATATGACGACACGATCCAAAGTGGATAGATTGTTCACTTGGTGAGACAGGGCTTCATATAAATTATAATCTAACCTTGATGAATTGGGCAAATCCTTCTCTTTACCTCTTAGGTATCATCCCCATGTCTTAGTCGAACTGCCTATTTAGTTTCTATTTACCCTAGGAATTAATATTTTGTATAAATTTTGATTATTGTTATCCCCATGCGGACCTCGAGTTAGTTTCGGTTCAAAGTTTTTCCTCAATGATTGAATACACATGGAATAGACATTAGAATGTTTGTGTATCTTTTTATCTTCAATTATTTCCTCCCCGCTCAATCTTTATTTTAAGGGTTGATAAGGCAAATATTTATGCCTTATTTCATAGTCAACTTGTTTGAGTCTCTAGAAGCTCAGGGATTTATCTACAGATATAGCTACGAGAATGTTAGTTAACTTATACTGGCAGGACATCAGCGCACTGTCGCCATTTATTTAAACTTTGGAGACTAGGGATTCACTGCAGCCAGCAGCGCACTGGCGAGACACGACCCCTAGAGTGGAAAGGAGATTAGAAAAATATCGGTTATAGAATTTGCTAGAGATATGACTAGTGGTCCACTCTTGATCGTAGATACCCTTGAGCCAATATTGGATAGAGTTAAGAAGTGTTCGATTTTGTATCATGTTGAGTTACGAAACCAAGGGTTTACCACAGCCAGAGTATACGGGCGTGGCGTAGTCCTCGGTGAAATAATTTCAGACGTGATTACAAGTTAAGGATACTATAGAGGATAGGACAGTGCCCTGTGTGTTCCATAAGATCCGAAGCCAATATTGGTGGAAGTTTGTAAGTTGGATAGCACGTCTCCCGATCTAGCATTTCGTGGTCCTTGTGACCTATTGACGAGGATATCGACTGACACTAATAGGTTTACCTAGAATATAGAATTTAGAATGTCCATAACCCATTAGTCGACCAAGTCCTTGTGAATAGAAGATAGTAGGATTGATTGTATAAGCAAGAACACCAGGTAAGTTTTGATTCTCTCTAAACTCGAACTACTTGTGCCTCTTTTCAAAAAAATCTTGCGTACTTGTATCTTGACTATCTTGACCAACGCTGCTATTACAGCATAGCTTTGTAAGCTCACCCTTTTATCGAGCTTGATCCAAGACATATGTTTAGTGGGGACTCCTACTAATTTATTGTCTAATCAGAATCTGTGTATTATGGTCTGATCAACCATGATGCTTTTGGTTCGCACTTTATTTAATTACCCTACGTGGATTTAGATATAGATGTCTCTAGGATCTCATCCACGACTGCATTGACAATTCCTCTTGAATTATATGTTCGCCCTTGAATCACGAAATTGTATTCAGTAACACCTCCCTTGAATTCTTTATTGTTTTTGTCTTTCACCGATTTGGAAAGATGAAAGCTCGTGATGGTAGAGAGATACAGAGTATTCTCATGGCTATGATAATGGTAGGCACAAGTGTAGCTACCAACGGCCAGTCATGTGATTGAGTTACTCGTTCTCCCATCGACCCTCAAACTACTATTGAGACTTTCGAGCCATCTGAATTTGAGAATGATTAGGATTTTATCCTTAGTCAGAACGCCAACCTAGGAGACTATCTATTCTCAAGAAACCAAATATTGTGAGTCTCTAATTATTTGCTGGAAGCTTGCCCTAACTTTCAACCCTTATGCCTTGACTCAACCGTCCTTCGACCAAAGCCCACAGTTTAGACATGAGATGAATAGACAAGGGTAAGGACAATCCTTTACCGTGACTATGGTAGACACTCATTCCGAGATTGGGTTTCCAACAAAAATTACCCTAGTTATGTAAATTTTATTATTGAGACCAAACTGGTACTGGAACACCACCGTCACTAGCTTAGCCAATACCATAGCTTAAATACCCTGTCATATCATGGCTTACCAGTTGTCAACAGCAATACACGATCACTACAACTCTTGTGACGATAGTCCGGCAAGTTGACACAAGTAGAAATTCTCGACTCAGTTGTTAGAATTCTTCTCATATGATATGCCTTAGAGTTGGTTACCCCGTCGACAACTCTTATATACTGTGGACAAGCATGTCATTCTATTTTCTCGACCATGTGTCATTGTACACACTCATTTTTCAATTATTGAGGAACGATCTTTGACTTGACTTACATCTACCGTATTTCGTTACGTCCTGCGTTATTCTTCATTAACAAGAGATGAGGTTCAATAACCGGACTTTGGAAATTTTAACCTCATTATTCCTAATACCATGTCCTAGCTTCTAAGGTGGGTAGACTATAAACCTTCTAAAATTTTGGGAGATACGAGGATTACGGATTGATTAGAATGATTTACATGAGAGTGATAATTAGTGCCTCATGGACTCCCACTTTCCATTTAGATCTTTGTGTGTCCTCGGCCGTGTCATTAATATTCGGAGCACGAGACCAGCGGTTACCTTCCCACAAATTTTGCATGCAAGATCTAGACGAGTCCACCTTCATCTAGGTATGTCCTGTCCCACTCAAACCCGTCCCCTTGTACTCTATTTTTATGGTACGACTTTTAGGTAAAAAGGACTAGCTATAACCCTTACCATAATACCGGTATACTTTTCGATTTCCACTAGAGCCACAACTTCGACTCATTTCCTTCGACCCAATATATGGTTGTGACCTACTCGAAGCCCGCTATACACATGCCACTAGTGTGCCACTCAATTGAGGCCTCATGTGCTACTTAAATATAAAAGTCACTAAAGGTGCATTTTGGGCTTGAGGGACCTAGCTAATCAACTTGACTGGCAACCAGCGTAACCACTCGATTTGAATCCTATTCTAGGTTACCCTAACCTAGTAGACGTAGTTTTACCTTGGGATCTTGTTCAGTCCATATAGATTGAGATCCTAGGTTCATCCAACCAACGAGTGATATCCAAATAGGAAACCCATTAAGGCCCAGTAAAACCCCTCCAGACAAACCCAATAGTTGATCTATAAAACCGAACTATTTGAAATAGGTCCCCATACCTATCATGTAGTCTCCATCCCGTATAATGTGATGTCCTTCGTAACCATTATGCCATTTACTTGGACGTCGCAATACAATCCCGTATTGCATTCGTATCCCTTGCTCGTGTTGTTAAAATAACCACGGAAAGATCACAATTTTGATTTCTCAATGTCCGTTCTATTTTGGAACCTTGTTTAGGACTTCGAGAACAAAATTTTTGTACTACACGGATTGCAAGCCCCTCTAAGAAACACGTGTTCTTCGATTTATCAGTTGACTGGACTAGAGTAGCTCGCCTAACAAATAAGGCAGTGGTTCATAAACTCTCTTTCTATCTGTACTATTGGACATTCTCTACCGTTCTTGAAACTTTATTTTGCTCTTAATTATTCTTTCTTACCTTCCAGTCCTTCCTTTTTCGGGGTGACGAATGATCGTGCTGTCTAGAATTCATCAGAAAGTCTTAAGTTATTGTAATATTGCTTGATTATTGAATAATTTGTTGTTATAGATACCATATGCCCTAGATATTATGGTAGAATTATTTGCCACTAAGTAGAAGATTATAAGATTTTAGTGACCCGTGTTTCAAGGGAGTAGTGTGACCTAAGGTGGGTAGAAGTCCTCGAGATTTCGTAAATACCAAATGACTAGAGAAGGCCATAAATATTTTTTGATAAATTAAGTTCGAGAAGATTAAGGTAATGGTAGACTTTGAATTTTTTTTTTTTTTGGAATCGTTATGAATTTGAATTTCGAGGACGAAATTATTTTTAATGTGGGTAGATTTGTAGCTCCCCTTCCCGGATTTTTTGTTAAATATTCTATTATTATTTATTTGATTTAAATGATAATTTTTAGATTTTATAAATAATTAATTATTGGCTTATTGAATTTCATTACTATTTTATGGAGGTTATAATATTATTATTGTTGTTATTAAATATAGACTATTTATTATTATTAGTTATTATTCAATTCTTCTCTACCAAAAGAATAATAAATGTGTGTGTATATATATATATATATATATATATATATATATATATATATATATATATATATATATATATATATATATATATATCCAATATATATATATATGTATATACATCTAATATATATATATGTATAAATGTGTAGTTGTATAAATAATGTATATATAGGCGTATATATATATATATTTTTATATATATATATATATATATATATATATATATATATATATATATATATATATATATATATATATATATATATATATATATATATATATGAAATAGAAAAGAAATACGTACACAACAAACACTCGGCCTCCAAATATGACTTGTACCACTGCATAAAGCAACAAGTGCCAATGGTGGTGACCTCTGTTATTATTATGAGTATATAGTATAGTATTGAATTGAATTGAAATGAATTGAATGTGTGAACTGAATTGAGTTGGAACACTATTCAATTCATTCCAATCTGGATCAGTTGCAAGTTTGCTGCAACATACGTGCATGCATACGATCCTACGTCAGCTTAGTCCATTGTAGTGGTTTGCCAGCAGTCCGAACCGACTAAAACCAAACCCAGCCCATTTGAGTTTCTGTAATCGAACTGATCCAACAATTAGAATTAGGGAAGATAGAGAACCCCATTGGAGCTGGCCTAGTGAGCCCAGCGCAGCAAGCAAGACCGAGCACTGCCCTTAGCCCACACGCCCACACGCCCTATACTAAAAACCCAGCACACCAGACTTAGGCTAGCAGCAGCAAACAATACCAAGCCAACCCGAGAACCCCAACCGCGCATTATACATACACGAAGTGTATATAAAGAGCTCGAGAGAAAACGAACTCAAAACCCTAGGTCGAGAGTGGCCGCCACCCTCCCTGATCCCTGGACGATGCCTCCACAACCCCGCGCGCAATCCTGGACAGCCGCGCTCGGCGTGCGAGCCGCCAGAGGCCGGCCACGGCCGACCGACGCGCGCGTGCACAAGCACGGAGCACAGCAGCAGACGTGCAGGGAGGCCGACTTCGTGCGGCAACCACGAATTCCACGCTCGTCCTCTTGACGAACCGATTCATCGGGTATGTTCACAACCTATAGGGCTTCCATCCCCTTTTAAATAGATTCATTTTTCATGCGCTAGATTTCTCGAAAGATCGACACAAAGTCGATCAATTAACAGTCCAAAACAGGACATGACAGTACCTTGGTCCCAAACACCCAACTTCACATCGAAATTCCTACCAACCTGTCCTTCGAATCAGGAAACTTTCTGAAAGGAAGTTAACCACAACATATAGGACTAGAAAAGTCCAGTAGGAAGGTTGTAAAGAATTGCTTTGTACAGAGAATTATTCACATGTAAACTTCAGGAACAACCTGTTTTTAAAAACTAAAAATCGCTCCACGCGACGTCCGTCCCGCCATTCCGGGCGACGTGGTCGCGCACCGTAAGCAGCAAAAGCAGCGTAATGGTTTTGTGGTCGTGTGGGCTTTGACGGAATTCAAATTGGTCGCGTGTGCGCGACGAATTCGACGCGTATCCGTCGGAATCGCCCCGTATTCGTCCAATGCAAATTCAGTCATAACTTTGTGCACGCTCGTCAGATCGAGACGAAACTTGCGCCAATAGGACCGTATCATTTTTTGGTCCTGTATGCCAAGTTTGGTCCAATTCTGAGACAGTGGAATTCGACACCGTTTTGCGGGCCCCCGGTCCCACTCAACGGGCGATTTTGTGCACGGCCCGCCGGAATCCAACTTAGGACATACAGTTGGGTTCGTATCGGAAAATTGGATCCATAGACATGTAGTTTGACAACTTTAGAGACCATTAACTCTGGCACGCTTTTCGGTGCAAAACGGGTCCAACGGCGGATATCGTTTTTGCCCGAAATTACCGTTTTACTCCTGTGTCCAGAATTGAACTTAAGGACAGGCGATCCTAGCTATTTTGACTATTCTGAGATCATTGGTATTGTCTATTTCAGCATCCGGAGACTGTTGTACGGGTTTTGACTATTGTGACACATTGAGTAGTTCAGACTGTCGGTTTTACCAGCAGAGGACCACAGGCGAGTACAGTTTATTGCTTGCATTTCGATATTGATCTTTACTATATTTCATTGATTGGTCATTAGTTATGTAATTTTTATACTCTATTATAAATTGTTGAGTCGGAAATGAGAAGTACCAAGGATGTGTGATCCGACCATAGACAGTGTTTATTTTCATACAATAGACATCGTAGACAGTGCTTATTTTCTGCAGTAGACATCATAGACAGTGTTTATTTTCTGCAAGTAGACATCGTCGACAGTGCTTATTTTCTGCAGTAGACATCGTAGACAGTGTTTATTTTCTGCAAGTAGACATCGTAGACAGTGCTTATTTTCATGCAAGTAGACATTGTAGACCGTGCAGTGTAGTGGCCCAGACTGATCACATATCAAAGGTACTTCTAACGGTGGAAAGTATATTGGTCTATTTATTACTATTGATTCTTCTTACGGCTTTACTGTTATTTTCAAAACTCATGATTGATGTCTAACCTTTATTTTATAGTCATTTTCTTTATTGAAATTACATTCAGTGAATTATGCTCGTTCCATTCCTGACTGGAAACCAACATTTTCAGGTTAGCCGTGGATTCACTTAGCTTGGGGAGTGACGGGTGTACTTGTAGACGAAAGCCTAGTGACCAGCTAGATAGATGAATTATAGTCATTCCATAATTGTACAAGTTTATATTTTTCTACAAATATAAAACTTGTGATCTTTGTAAATTAAATTAATGTTGTGAATGAGCATTGTTTGTGATTTTGATCTTCATGGCCGTGACAGCGTTCTACTGCCGACACTGCGGCGTAGGCTGGCTTGGACATGTCTCGTATCCGTTTAAAAAAAAACGGGTGCGGGTCGTGACAGTAGTCATGAAGAGATGACACAGCTACAGGCAATCCCGTTACCTGGGCGCTCCAGGGATTTGTAGCCTGCCGTCGAGTAGGGCGCATTTCCAGCACACTGTCAGGTGTTGCACCCTCTAAGTCACCTAAGGGTACATTTGTCTCCTGGGCGATGTACCCACCTGAATTCAACCCTAATCTTTCGTCCTGGGTAACCTGGATGGTCTGCAGGACTTGTGGTTGTGGAATAATCTCACTGCATCTTGTTAGTAATTAGGCCTGTGATAACCCTAGTTAGTTAAAGTAGTAAGCCGTAGGATCTCCTTGGCCGTGATTGATTGAATGAGGTATAACCAGTCTAGCCATGTCTTGATCCAGTACAAGATTGCTTCCTGTCTTAATTACTTACATTACTTATCTTGCCGATAAATGGTGGGAATCCAAGCTCTGTTCAGATGAAGGGTTACAACCCCGGTCCTTGTTTGGTTTACGGGTTGTAACCTGGCTATCGGAATAGTTCCATGATTACCTTGTCGTATATCATCCTGACATATTTTCATAATTTTAGTTTTAATATTAGATTTTCTGTGCTGATTGCTTGCTTTTGTTCTTATTTCGTGGCCCCCTTGTGGCACTTGCTCTTTCTGGGGTTGACCCAGCTGGTTTTGTGTGGCCAGATTTCAGAGCAGCTCCCGAGGATCTACCAAGCTTCCAGCCCAATGGTGAACACTAGACGGAATCTAGGCCAAGAGTGGGTTTTCTATTTTGTTTCGCTCACTCTATTGTAAAAATTATTCTTTTGAGGCGTTTAGCCGACGAGCACCTGTTAGCTCGAAGCACTTTTACTTACTGACTGCCTACGGGCTGTAAACATGATTGACAAATCCTAGGGTTGATCATGTATGACTAAACTCTTGCTAGTCCTAACATTTTGTAACGACTAGCTTCATGATCAGCTGAATATGTAATATTTGGGATGCCTTATTATTGTGTATTTAATGATCATACATCTTGCGACTTTACTTACTTGTGGTGATTGAGACACTAGGCTTGTTCATGACCATAAGAGACTGTTGGCTTGTAGAAAACCCTCACATATCTAGACAGCCGTGACCGTATATCGAGGTGGTTTCTATTTCAATATACGTAGCTGGCTATGTCTGCCCCCGCTCTCCAGTATTCTGGTTCTGGGGCGTGACATGGTTTAAGTGGTGGCCCATGCAGGTCTTGTAAATCAATAAATGTGAGGGTTTACCGAATAGATGTCTCAATCAGTACTCGTCCTTGATCTCCATTCATATCCTCTGCATCTCTGGATTCTTGCCCTGATCGTGTGCTTGTATCGTTGATCTGTCCTGGTCCTTCCTTATTGTTTTTTCCTGTGTCGTTTTCTTCAGCGGCACTGTACCTGGTCCTACCGATCGACGAGGTGGAGCACTTCCCGCAGATCAGCAACAACCCAAAGATCAAGCCCAGCATTCCGGGGTAGCCTCCAGAGTTGTGCCTACGGGAGGAGAGTCACCAGTTCGGCCCGTCCAGCTCGCAGAGCCAGATGATGGTACCTTAGTAGGCCTCATCAGAACCTTGATAGCTTCCCAGGATCGTCGAAGCGACGCCCTGCACCAGACAGTTCAAGATGCTTTGACCCGAGGCGGACATCCAGGGAACCAGGCGGCCAATAGTTTCAAGCGATTGAACTCTCCTTTCTTCGACGGCAGCGAGGATGCGATTGCCGCGGATGCATGGCTTCAGGATACCGAGGTGATTCTAGAAGCAGCCAGGACACCTGAGAATGAGAAGGTGGCGGTGGTACGCCTGCAGTTGTTGGACTTGGCTCGCAGTTGGTGGGCGGCACAAGCCATGGGATTAGTGGCACCCATTGCTTGGACGGTGTTTAGAGAGAGATTCCAGACGAAGTATTTCGATGCTGTGGCTCGGTACGACTTGCAGACCAGATTTACCAACTTGAAGCAAAGAGACAGGACGGTCGATGGTTATGTATCGGAGTTTTCTAGACTTAGTAGGTTTGCCCCCACCTTGGTGGCGACCGAGTTTGATAGGGCCCAGCGGTTCCAGCAGGGACTGTATTTGGTGATCTTGTTGGCGGTTGAGCAGTTCGAGCACCAGACGTTCGATGCAGTCTTGAGAGCAGCTAGGAGGCATGAGTACACCTCCCAGAGGATCGTGGATAGGACCGGAGGTAGGAAGCGGTCCCACAGTCAGATGCACCAATCATCAGCTCCAGCCCCGGCAGCTAGGAGATTGACCATTGGAACTCCGAGGTGGGCGGCCTCAGTAACGTCGGTTCAGCATTCGACCCCGACGTACCCGCAGCAGCAGAAGCAGAAGCAGACTTCCGCGATAGGATGTTCTCATTGCGGAAAGCCAGGGCATGTGGTGACAGACTGTCGCAGGGCGCAGGGATTATGCCTGGCTTATGGAGCAGCATATCATAGGGTTGGGGCTTGCCCGAATAGGGGTGGTTCATCAGCATCCAACCCTTCTAGTTCTTCGGTGAGAGGACCGGCGCCAGCACCAGTTCAGCAGCAGCAGTATCAGTCTTCGAGGCCCTTGCCGCCTCAGTCTCAGGCATTCCAGCAATAGCACCCCTAGCAGTATGCAAAAGCCCAAGCTCAGACCCAGAATAGGCAGAGAGGTTTCCAGCAGAGGGGACCAGCAGCCAGAGGATAAGGTCAGGCCATGGTGATGTTTATGGAAGAAGAAGTTGCGCCAGGTGAGGTAGTGGCAGGTACTATTCTCGTCAACTCCTTTCCAGCTTCGGTATTGTTTGATTCTGGTGTATCGCATTCATTCATGTCTGCACGATTCGCGACACGGATAGGATTGGAGCCTGAGTCATTATCAGTGAGGCTCAATATACTTACTGGTAATTGTCTTGTGGGAGTAGATCGAGTGTTTTCCTCGTGTCGGATCGTAGTTAGCGGTAGGGAGTTCCCCGCTAGATTTATAGAGTTTCCTATGGCAGACAATGATATAGTCCTAGGCATGGATTGGTTGAGGAACCAGTATGCTAGGACAGACTGCCATATTGGCAGAGTTGTCTTTAGTGTCCCCGGCGAGCCAGAGTTTTCGTTTTCCAGAGGCGCAGTAGAGCCATCTTCCCCAGCATTGCGGATGGCAGTAGCAGCAGTGCAGTTACCCCGGATAGTTGAAGAGTTTCCAGATGTCTTTCCAGAGGAGCTTCCAGGGATGCCGCCAGAGCGGGAGATTGAGTTCACTATAGACTTGATCCCTGGGACAGCACCAGTGTCCGAGCGAGTCTACAGGATGGGCCTTCAGAATTGGAGATTTTGTACAAGATGATTGAAGAACTGAGGACCAAGGGATTCATTCGTGCAAGTGGATCGCCTTGGAAAGCCCCGATGCTTCTTGTGAAAAAGAAGGATGGTACGTCCAGGCTATGTGTTGATTATCGTACCTTGAATTCGGTGACAATCAAGAACAGATACCCTCTCCCGAGGATAGATAATTTATTTGATCAGCTCAGAGGGGCTTCAGTGTTATCGAAGATCGACTTGCGATCGGGATACCACCAGATCAGAGTCAGAGAGCAGGACATCCCGAAGACAGCATTCAGATCGAGGTATGGACATTGGGAGTTCCTTGTTATGCCCTTTGGAGCGACCAATGCGCCGGCCGTATTCATGGACCTCATGAATCGTATTTTCATGCCTTATTTGGATCAATTTGTGATCGTGTTCCTAGATGACATCCTGGTCTACAGCAAGAGTGAAGCAGAGCATGAGCAGCATCTCAGAATCGTCTTTCAGACGCTTAGGGAGCATCAGTTGTACGCCAAGTTCAGTAAATACGAGTTCTGGCTCGATCGTATTTCGTACTTGGGTCACATCATTACTCGAGGAGGAGTGGAAGTGGATCCCCAGAAGATTGTGGCTATCGAGTCATGGCCGGTACCCAGCTCAGTGGCAGAGGTTCACAGCTTCCTTGGATTGGCCGGCTACTACCGGCGGTTCGTTTCAGATTTCGCAAGGATTTCAGCGCCGATGACCCAGTTGACCCGCAAAGATGTGCCGTTTGTTTGGATAGCAGAGTGTCAGGAATCATTTGAGAAGTTGAAACGAGGTTTGATAACGGCTCCCATTCTCACCCTTCCAGATGGGACCGGAGGATTCACAGTTTATTGCGACGCTTCAGGCAGAGGATTGGGGTGTGTCTTGATACTGTCACGCCCCGCTCCCGCAGGAGCGATCGTCCTCGCTAAGGCGTGATGCCGCACGGGCCTAGGTTGCGCCCGTGCAAGGCCAAGTCCAGAAACGGCCGATTTGAGCTAGGCCACAGAGTCGCACAGAGTGTCCCCATTTGCAGCGGAAAGTAATTGAACATAAGTTGAAACAAATTCAAACACTTTATTGATTTTCAAGAAGTTTACAAGCGGCGCTAGGCCGATATTACAAATCGCTCAAGCTCTCTCTCTCTCTCTGAAACATAAAAGGCGTGCCAAGTGGCTTACAAGATGGAATGATTTATGACGATGTTCCGATACATTATGTCCTGTATAGGGTGCTTCAGCTCCTTGCAACGCTCCAAGGCTCCAGAGATAGCTCCGTACCTTAGCACGTTCGGTGGAAACTCTGCACCCGCCGACGATACCTACATCCTGCAAGTAGACTGTGGGGTTATCAGTACATTATTATGCACTGGTGGGGAGGCTAGCTCGCCCACAACGCCATCATTACCAAACACGTTCCATTTACTTTTGTGTAACTCTATCATTCATTGTCTTTCTAATCTTGCCTTAGGGTCAATTTTTATGGCATATATCATAACCTATCCCGTGTTGCCAATTTCAAGTGTCGCATGGAAATACATGCACGACTTACCGATACTTACCGTCCGGCCTTCCCTGTTCCAAGTAAACCAAGTTAGACAACAGTTTATATAAACTTTCAATATCGAGAGACGTAGCTCATGTGGACTTTCAATGTCAAGTGCGAGTCCCTGCCTCGGGTCCTAGCGCGTCGTAGGCGTGTTCTTTAACTCATTTGTACGACGTATTCATTATCATTTGGAGTGATACATTTCAAGTCATTCAGTAGGCACTTGTTCATTTAACTTAGACTACTTTGATTTCAATGCAAAGACTTGCACGTGGATTGCCACCAACAAAGTCCACTTAATCTACATGCATGGGTCGCTGGCTTTACAAGCCATTTTGGACATATCACGTGGGCATTCTCACCTATCGAAGCGTGATGGCTGGTACACCTTGATAGTTTCTTGAAATGCCTAGCCTTACGTCTCTTTGAGTGGCCGAGCCCCCACTCAAAGCAGCCCGTAAGCCCCATGTCTGATTCTGCCTAGGATAGCCACGGTATCCCCCCCCATCGCCCGTGCCGCAGAATCCTTCCTCAAGACGGCCACGGTATTCCCCCCATCGCCCGTGCCGTTTGTTCACGACCATTTCGTATTTTACTTGTCATTTAACATATCGGCTGTCTTGAGCCATAATGCATTATCGACCAGGTTGGCGACCGTACAGCGCGGGTAGCGAGCCCCGTTGCACGTGCCCGTCATACCTGTCGCTAACGTCTTTCATGTCTTATCTTTCATGTATTCTTTCTTTCACTTGTTCGTTCGTTCATTCATTTTCACGTATTTATTCATTCGTTCATTCATTCGTTGATTCATTCATTCACGCATTACACAACTCCCAGTGCGGGAGTCGCCTTGGCGACCCATCGGTCCTATAGCCTTTCAATGTTGCTATACTCTACTCTGAACGACTATGTTGATAGTCATCCCATTTCATTGTTGTAATCCATTTATTGTTTCATTGTTGAACGCGTACGGGACTTGAACGTAAGCTTGTGCCGTAGCACACGAGCGTAGAGCGCGGTGCAAGAGTTTCTATATTTGCCGAGTTCTTTTCCATGTTCTAAACAAGCATGCAAGATGGGATTATTCCCTTAGCTAGGTGTGTTGAGTCATTTATTAGCATGCACGGGTTATCGCCTAGCGATTCTCGTGATAGTGTTCGCATTGTTATGTGTCTAGGCTAAGCAAAGACGGGTTCATTGGAGCCACCCACCTTAGCGATATTCGCATCGGCCGAGCGATACTCCGAGCGCGCCTTTGAAAGTCTAAGTCTGGATTCATCTTGATGGGCCAATTCAAGCATTGCATCGATTCTTCTTCCGGTCGATGCCAACTCTTCGGGTCGACGGCTCGTTTGAGTCGTTGCACTTGCCGTTTGGATCGGCGTTCCGCTAGGGCGGAGCGGGTCATTACATAATACACCACTCAAAATAAGTCTCGTCCTCGAGACTTCTTGAGTGCAGGTCATCCTATCATTCCTTAACTCGTGTCGTCGTGTTTCTTAGACAATTTCTTCGAACGGCTCTATCGTTCGATAGAATCGAACCATACTTGATATCTTTCTAAGTTTCATGTCGCACGCGTTTGGTCGATTTTATTGAATAGCCTTTCATTCATTTTATAGTTGATTGTACTTATTCAATTCAAGTGTTTCTTCGTCTTGGTTGCTATTTCTCTGTGTCATGGGACGAAAATATTTGCACGAGGCACATTGTAATTCGTTAAATGCGAGGGTCGTAGGCTGAGGCAAACTCACTTTCATTTATCTCGGTCATCGAGATGACCCGATTCACTTCTCAAGCGTTTGTGTCCACGAAATCAGTATAATTTCTACTTAGCGGGGTCGACCAAGTCTATGTAATTTTTGTCCGATTCAAGACTAAGTATTGCACTATCCTCGATTATATCTTCCTATCAATGGTCCAATTCGTTATACCAACTTTTATTTGTACGATATCGATTCCATATCATTCACTTGTTTAGGGCCAATCTCGTTGTCGTTCACGCACACTCCGCTTACACGTTTCTTTGATTCCGAGCCACGCTCATACTAGTATCGATCCTTTACTTAACGCAATTTCAAGATCTTCGACACTCTCCCATTCCTCAAGTCTTGCTTGAACTCAATGTATCATTTGGCTGGATCGTGCACGCATTCCAAGCGTCCCCAAAATACATGCATTCAGCCAAGCCGCATGATCTAGAAATTTGTCATTCTCACTCGAGTCGCATCGTGCACATACTCAAGCGTCCCTGAATATATGCATGTCAGCCGAATCTCGTAAGGGGTATTCCTATATTTGTGATTCACACTATCCATCCATGCCAATCCTCAAGATCAATCCTTCGATTGATAACTCATGAAACAGGGCATCTTGCCTACCCGCTAGGCCATCTTTTCAAGGCTAAGTCAATGTCAGGATTGGAATCATAGTTCCCCAACAATAATGCCAACACTGACCCCAATCCTAGGGTCAAACCAAAGTCGGTAGTACGGGGTTTTTTACCCAAGCTCGCGTCACTCAGATTTCTAAACAATCGTGCACGATCACCTATTCGCATCAATGTATTCGTCGTACACCACAACGAATTCAAATCCATTCAAATCACTAAATTGACATACTTCACATATCCATTCTAACCAATTCACGTATTCGATCACGAGTTCATCTAACTTGATAATATGTTGCGCCCCAATCTCACGCGAGTCCGATTATCCACGGTAGTTCATGAATCACCATGCAACGCTCCCGTAGAATAATCATTCTCATCGGAACGTAACTCTTGTTTGGGTCCAGACTAATTCATTCTCGATACGCGGATTGGACCTGCGCAATCCTCAAGCTTAATCATCAAGCACACTGAATCATTCTTAAGTCACCTTCGCATCAAACTACAAGTCGAAGCACACAAATTGCCACGCCATGCTAGTTCAATCACCCCCGCTGTATGAATCACCATACCAGCGCTCACGCGGAGTGATCGTCCTATCGACGTGATGCATATGCGAGGCTGGAGTTGCGCTCGCATAAGACAAGAATGTCGACGTTGGGGTTATCGTCGAAGCAATCCAAACATTTCATTTTCATCCAAGCCGAGATCTCTACTCGATAGTCCGACCGTCATGCGTTCAACTAGAAAATCCTCGAGCCAAGTCTATCTTTTTCTCGACACATTCTTTTTTACATCCCAAGTATAGCTTCCAACGGAACAATGACATTTGCACGATCGTCATTTGCCGAGTCAGAGTACCCCCGAGTTATCGCATATCGATCTTTGATACGCCTCAATACCATCGACGATATGCGTAACCTGACGATCTTCCTTTGCAACCAATTTCGAGTCGTGCATTGACGCTGTTTGTCCGAGTTGGATATTCCACAATTTTATTTAATATTCAAGATCAAGTTCAACTGCTATTCCTCAAGCTAGTTTCAAGATCGTTGTTCAAGCTCAAGTCACACTCATTTGAATCAATTCGAAATCGTACGCACGATCCTCTAAGTTTTCTCGATCAAGATCATTCATTTTCATTCATCGTTCCGAACCATTTTCTAACTCGCGTTGCCCAATGACAAGTTGTCCAGCGACATCTCGCTCGGGACTTTTGAAGTCACGACCAACTAAGCGTGACACGTTCTAAGGCTTTGCGTGATCGCATCGCCTCGCCGACATACCCGTTCTATCTGTATATCTTGTAGTCTCGCTCGAACAATTTCTATAACGTCCATACACCACTCAGGGTTCGAGCCACTCGACTAGTCGTCGTCACTCATTCTTATTCTTCTTCCAAACCTATCACATACACCACTCGAATTCAAGCCATATGATCTAGTCCTCAATTATGTTCGCGTCATGCGCTAAGACATCCTTCAGATTCGTTTGACGAATCTCTAGCGTAATCGCTCACGTCGCCTCGACGTACTAAGTCGTTCGCACTAATCCTCAAAATCCAAGCCAATCTTTTGGGTACGCCTAAGCGTTAACTCGATAGCGTTCCTATCGATAGACACTCAAAGTGTACCTCCGTTCTCGATCGAGCGATACTTGATATCGCTCGCAACCCGATTGCACTCAAAAGTCGAGGTGCGCGACACGCGGACTAAGTTGTGCCGCATAACCATCTCGTGCGGACTACATTCCGAGTTTGCACGCTAAATTACTAGGGTCATCGTAGGACTAGTTAGGCATGCACGCGACATGTTAATTTTGTATGTGTTCTCTATCGAGTCAAGTTTAACATCGTTCGGCACAAAGGCCGTCGTCTATCGATCCCGTTCAACCGAGCACTCGTACGAGCTTTTGAAAGTATTAGACTTATTGTATGGAACATCTCAAGGCACAATGAGAGAGAGCGCATACTTCTTTTGTATCCAACGAGCTTTCAAAACTGAGAAAATCGAAATGAAGTCCAAGGACGTAAAGTCGGGCTCTGATACCAATATGTCACGCCCCGCTCCCGCAGGAGCGATCGTTCTCGCTAAGGCGTGATGCCGCACGGGCCTATGTTGCGCCCGTGCAAGGCCAAGTCCAGAAACGGCCGATTTGAGCTAGGCCACAGAGTCACACAGAGTGTCCCCATTTGCAGCGGAAAGTAATTGAACACAAGTTGAAACGAATTCAAACACTTTATTGATTTTCAAGAAGTTTACAAGCGGCGCTAGGCCGATATTACAAATCGCTCAAGCTCTCTCTCTCTGAAACATAAAAGGCGTGCCAAGTAGCTTACAAGATGGAATGATTCATGAAGATGTTCCGATACATTATGTCCTGTATAGGGTGATTCAGCTCCTTGCAACGCTCCAAGGCTCCAGAGATAGCTCCGTACCTTAGCACGTTCGGTGGAAGCTCCGCACCCGCCGACGATACCTGTATCCTTCAAGTAGACTGTGGGGTTATCAGTACATTGTTATGCACTGATGGGGAGGCTAGCTCGTCCACAACGCCATCATTACCAAACACGTTCTATTTACTTTTGTGTAACTCTATCATTCATTGTCTTTCTAATCTTA
The DNA here is from genome assembly GCA_029216955.1 of Iris pallida. Lineage (NCBI taxonomy): Eukaryota > Viridiplantae > Streptophyta > Magnoliopsida > Asparagales > Iridaceae > Iris > Iris pallida. Next base: position 3,144,274 of record JANAVB010035817.1, read on the forward strand.
CCTTAGGGTCAATTTTCATGGCATATATCATAACCTATCTCGTGTTGCCAATTTCAAGTGTCGCATGGAAATACATGCACGACTTACCGATACTTACCGTCCGGCCTTCCCTGTTCCAAGTAAACCAAGTTAGACAACAGTTTATATAAACTTTCAATATCGAGAGACGTAGCTCATGTGGACTTTCAATGTCAAGTGCGAGTCCCTGCTTCGGGTCCTAGCGCGTCGTAGGCGTGTTCTTTAACTCATTTGTACGACATATTCATTATCATTTGGAGTGATACATTTTAAGTCATTCAGTAGGCACTTGTTCATTTAACTTAGACTACTTTGATTTTAATGCAAAGACTTGCACGTGGATTGCCACCAGCAAAGTCCACTTAATCTACATGCATGGGTCGCTGGCTTTACAAGCCATTTTGGACATATCACGTGGCCATTCTCACCTATCGAAGCGTGATGGCTGGTACACCTTGATAGTTTCTTGAAATGCCTGGCCTTACGTCTCTTTGAGTGGCCGAGCCCCCACTCAAAGCAGCCCGTAAGTCCCATGTCTGATTCCGCCTAGGTCGGCCACGGTATTTCCCCCACGGGCCTAGGTTGCGCCCGTGCAAGGCCAAGTCCAGAAACGGCCGATTCGAGCTAGGCCACAGAGTCGCACAGAGTGTCCCCATTGCAGCGGAAAGTAATAAACACAAGTAGAAGCGAATTCGAACTCTTTCTTAATATTCAAGAAGGTTACAAGCGGCGCTAGGCCGATATTATAAATCGCTCGAGCTCTCTCTCTTAAACATAAAAGGCGTGCCAAGTGGCTTACAAGTTGGAATGATTCATGACGATGTTCCGATACATTATGTCCTGTATAGGGTGCTTCAGCTCCTTGCAATGCTCCAAGGCTCCAGAGATAGCTCCGTACCTTAGCACGTTCGGTAGAAGCTCTGTACCCGCCGACGATACCTGCATCCTGCAAGTAGACTGTGGGGTTATCAGTACATTGTTATGCACTGGTGGGGAGGCTAGCTCGCCCACAACGCCATCATTACCAAACACGTTCCATTTACTTTTATGTAACTCTATCATTCATTGTCTTTCTAATCTTGCCTTAGGGTCAATTTTCATGGCATATATCATAACCTATCCCGTGTTGCCAATTTCAAGTGTCGCATGGAAATACATGCACGACTTACCGATACTTACCGTCCGGCCTTCCCTGTTCCAAGTAAACCAAGTTAGACAACAGTTTATATAAACTTTCAATATCGAGAGACGTAGCTCATGTGGACTTTCAATGTCAAGTGCGAGTCCCTGCTTCGGGTCCTAGCGCGTCGTAGGCGTGTTCTTTAACTCATTTGTACGACATATTCATTATCATTTGGAGTGATACATTTCAAGTCATTCAGTAGGCACTTGTTCATTTAACTTAGACTACTTTGATTTCAATGCAAAGACTTGCACGTGGATTGCCACCAGCAAAGTCCACTTAATCTACATGTATGGGTCGCTGGCTTTACAAGCCATTTTGGACATATCACGTGGCCATTCTCACCTATCGAAGCGTGATGGCTGGTACACCTTGATAGTTTCTTGAAATGCCTGGCCTTACGTCTCTTTGAGTGGCCGAGCCCCCACTCAAAGCAGCCCGTAAGCCCCATGTCTGATTCTGCCTAGGCTGGCCACGGTATTCCCCCCCATCGCCCGTGCCGCAGAATCCTTCCTCAAGACGGCCACGGTATTCCCCCCCCATCGCCCGTGCCGTTTGTCCACGACCATTTCGTATTTTACTTGTCATTTAACATATCGGCTATCTTGAGCCATAATGCGTTATCGACCAGGTTGGCGATCGTACAGCGCGGGTAGCGAGCCCCGTTGCACGTGCCCGTCATACCTGTCGCTAACGTCTTTCATGTCTTATCTTTCATGTATTCTTTCTTTCACTTGTTCGTTCGTTCATTCATTTTCACGTATTTATTCATTCGTTCATTCATTCGTTGATTCATTCATTCACGCATTACGCAACTCCCAGTACGGGAGTCGCCTTGGCGACCCATCGGTCCCATAGCCTTTCAATGTTGCTATACTCTACTCTGAACGACTATGTTGATAGTCATCCCATTTCATTGTTGTAATCCATTCATTGTTTCATTGTTGAACACGTACGGGACTTGAACGTAAGCTTGTGCCGTAGCACACGAGCGTAGAGTGCGGTACGAGAGTTTCTATATTTGTCGAGTTCTTTTCCATGTTCTAAACAAGCATGCAAGATGGGATTATTCCCTTAGCTAGGTGCGTTGAGTCATTTATTAGCATGCGCGGGTTATCGCCTAGCGATTCTCGTGATAGTGTCCGCATTGCTATGTGTCTAGGCTAAGTAAAGACGGGTTCATCGGAGCCACCCACCTTAGCGATATTCGTATCGGCCGAGCGATACTCCGAGCGCGCCTTTGAAAGTCTAAGTCTGGATTCATCTTGACGGGCCAATTCAAGCATTGCATCGATTCTTCATCCGGTCGATGCCAACTCTTCGGGTCGACGGCTCGTTTGAGTCGTTGCACTTGCCGACTTCGTGATCATGAGAAGAATTACCCGACCCACGACTTGGAATTGGTGGCGGTAGTGTTTGCTTTGAAGTTGTGGAGACACTACTTGTACGGAGATAGAGTGGAGATCTTTACTGATCATAAGAGCCTAAAGTATGTTTTCACCCAGAAGGTTCTTAATATACGACAGAGAAGATGGCTCGAGCTACTGGTGGACTATGATGTGGATTTGCAGTATCATCCCGGAAAGGCCAACGTTGTAGCAGATGCATTGAGCAGGAGAGCCGGAGTTTATCTCCTGACGGCGCAACCAAAATTATTGGCAGATCTTCAGAAGATGGGAATTGAAGTGGTTCTTCCAACCAGCGTGGCATTGATGGCCAGTCTACAGGTTCAGTCCAGCATAGTTGAGACCGGATGGCGCAGTCAACAGATTCTAAACTTCAGCGACTCAGAGCAGAGTGTGAAGCAGAAAGAATGCCAGAGTTATGTATCCATGAAGATGGTACACTTCGGCACGGCACTCGTCTTTGTGTACCCAGTGGAGATATCAGACAGGAAGTCATGGCAGAAGCCCACAGTTCTCAATATTCTATTCATCCGGGTGGTACAAAGATGTACCGTGATATTCGTCAGCATTTCTGGTGGAATGGCATGAAGAGGGAGATAGCCTGGTTTGTCTCTTGGTGTTTGGTTTGCCAACAGGTTAAAGCTGAACATCAGAGGCCCGCTGGACTTCTTCAACCCTTACCGATCCCAGAATGGAAATAGAAACATATAACCATGGATTTCGTGACCGGATTGCCCAGATCTCCGGCCGGCAGAGATGCTATTTGGGTAATTGTGGACAGGCTCACCAAGGTGGCACACTTTCTCCCATTCAGAGTTGGGCAGTCGACGAAGCAGTTAGCAGAGATGTATCTCAGGCAGATCGTCAGGCTTCACGGTGTGCCAGTCAGTATCACCTCGGACAGGGATTCAAGATTCACATCACACTTTTGGCACAGCTTGCAGGAGAGTTTGGGGACTCGCCTACAGTTCAGCTCAGCTTATCACCCGCAGACGGATGGTCAATCAGAGCGCACAATCCAGACTCTTGAAGATATGTTGAGATCTTGCACCCTTGACTTTGGTGGTTCATGAAAGAATCATCTGCACCTGGTGGAATTCTCGTACAACAACAGTTATCAGGCCAGTATCCAGATGGCACCTTTCGAGGCACTTTATGGCAGGAAGTGCAGATCCCCGCTAGCGTGGGACGATGTCGGAGAGAGACAGATGCTCGGACCCGAATTGATTTCCCAGACGATTGAAGTGGTCAGGAAGGTCAGAGATCACCTCCGAGTTGCCCAGGACCGCCAGCGCCATTGGGCCGATGCTCATCGACGTCCCTTAGAATTTGCTGTCGGCGACCATGTATTCCTTAGGATCTCGTCTAACCGCGGCGTCATTCGCTTCAGTGTGCGGGGAAAGCTTAGTCCTAGGTATATAAGGTCGTTCGATATTCTAGAGCAAGTAGGAGATGTATCCTATCGTCTCGCTCTTCCGCCGTCGCTAAGTGAGGTGCATGATGTATTCCAAGTGTCCCAATTACGACGGTATATTTCGGACCCGAGCCACATCCTAGACCATTCGGAATTGGTTGTTGGTACCAACCTTTCGTATGAGGAGAGGCCCGTGTCTATATTGGACCGGAGGGAGAAGACACTCAAGAACAAGACTATTAAATTAGTCCGTGTTGCTTGGGGTCATCACTCTCTAGGTGAGTCAACGTGGGAGCGTGAGGACGACATCCGATCGCGATATCCCTACCTGTTTGACTCGTGAGGTATAATGTCTTTCTTATGCCTTACGTTTTTCCTTCCTTGCTTGCATTCACTACACCAAAAAAGGTATTTAGGAACATATTTTACATGTTCCGAATATTTTTAGGAACATATCATAATCGTTCCTAAAAGTGGCGTTGCAATATTTGGAACAATTATAACGCGTTCCTAAATTTTGTTCGGAACGGTTATCAAACGTTCCTAAAGTAGATGTTGGAACATATATATTGTGTTCCTAAATTATTTTTGAAACGCCTTGGAAACGTTTCTAAATGTTATTTTGAAACTCTTTAAACCTGTTCCTAAACTTAATTTGCAACACTTTTGCATTATTCTTGTAGCTAGCTTTGCAACACTTTATTAACGTTCCTATTTATTTATTAATTTTATTTTTTAATTAAATTCAATGATTTCTAACTAAACAGGGAAACACATAATAGCTATCAGATTTTTTTAAGTTAGTACATTAAATGATGATATCATGAATATAAGTAGAGCAAACTATCCTTTCAACCATTACATTTTTCACCATAAATCAAGTAATGCTAAAGACACAAATGAAGTAATAGTTTAAACGCGACAATCAATGAGAGAACATTTAAGCAAATTATAGTACCACTAAACACATTTACTGTATTAATGTGATACACGATTCAACATTAAGCTACAGGTTGAGACGTCTTTTTAATATAAGAAATTTTTGAGCCACGAAAATGTGCTTACTTATTCACATATACTACATCTCATAAGATACAACATACAACATAGACATTTCGACTTACAAAATTAGAAACAAGGCCAACAACCAACAAAGAAATTTTCGAGCCACGAAAATGTGCTTACTTATTCACATATACACATCTCATAAGATACAACATACAACATAGACATTTCGACTTACAAAATTAGAAACAAGGCCAACAACCAACAGAGATGTCAAAGGCACAGCCAAATTGTCATCCAGTTCTGAACTTATAGGTAATGACTCCACGAATGATGCAACAAGCGACACCAACAGGAAGCAGGCAATCATTCCCAAGCTTTCTTCCACGAACCCAACCCAAATGTGGAGTAGTAGTGCATATACCTGGAGGCCAAAGATACAAATAATAAGATATTTCTGGAGTTGCAGACGACTATATCATCAACGATGCTTGAGCTTACGTAATGGATGCTACGAATCCTGCGATTGCCATTACAACACTACCCTCTAAGGATTTGTTAGGGTTATAAGGCAGCTTCGTCTTTCCAAATCGTCTTCCTACTATGTCAGCAATACCTGGACATCAGATTAGATATCATAAATGTGCATCTAATAATAAAAGCTTCAAAATTCATTCTTAATTGTCTGAGAAGCTCACTATTTTCGTAGTGATTTTTCTGCCTAATGATCTTATCTACAAAAGCCTACATAAGTGGCTCTTCACATTTTAATCAAGCCAGCTCAAATTTAATGACACAAAATAGTATTTATATATATACCATCTCAGCACACAGGTTAGAAATTGCAGCTATCACATTAGGGGATGTCCGCCAGAAGTTTGAGGTAGCAAGGGTTATAGTGCAAGCATAGTATAATGGTTCCTTCATAAGTTCTCTAAGATGTTGGAAGTGAAGTTTAGTCGTGGAAATTAGTAAATAATGTAAGCAGCAACTTAAAAGTGAAAAATCATGTCAGAAAAGTAACAGAGTTGACACCTGTAGTCACCATTTCTGCTAATTGATTTGACCATGGATTCATTTTCCCCCATCAGCAACATCCATATTATATTGATACCTGGAGCTAGTGCTGCTAGAAAAGGTGTTGCCATCCAGAACTGCAAACCAACTGAGCTAAGTTTATGCAGATTGTAAAGTTTAGTGCAAAGTAACAAGGACTTCCCAGTACTACAAGTCTCTCAAACCCCACATGCTCCAGGATGTAAGCAACAAGCCTTACCGTCTCACCAAGCAATGCCTCTATTGTAAAGATTAATGTACGAAACTTTTAACCTTCTGATTACCTGAAGGGCCAAAAAAGCATGAATGTCATCCAAATGCTTATATGTACAAGCTTCCGATTCAATTTCTGGGAGACGGAAAATAGGTTGTATCAGTGGATAAGTTGATAATCTATAAGCAAGAAATTTTAACTAGATATGTGCACTAAACATGCATTCAACTTCTTAATTTTAGCCACATCCCTCTTTCTTTACAATAAGGGGATGCTATTTCTTAATCAACATGCATTAAGATAATATCTGAAGACAAGACCACAAAAATATTTGGCAATTTGGCATTGTTTGGCTATGTGTATTGCAGCTGAGGATGCTATTTACGAGAAGGTATACAGAGTGCATTCATGAGAAAAAACATGATTGCAGCTGAGGATGCTATTTACAAGAAGAAGGTACACAAAGTGACAAACAAATAAACAGGAACCTAAAAGATCGCTATGGTAGCTAAAAACTAAAGCTGAATACAACAAGAAGAACCAAGCCTTTATCAAATCTTTTGGGTTTAGGAACAAGCTGTTCTCCTATTATGCTATGTTAAGTGTCATTTCCTTTCTAGTATTAGGGAATGCACATCTTTTGGAGGCTCAATCCAGTCTCCTGTTCATGTCCCAACCATCACAATTGATTCGATTTTGCTCATCTTGTTCTCAACTGACACCACATCCAACTTTATAGAAATCTTTCATTTGTAATCTTATCTTTACATGTGACACACACCGATATATCTTTGCATCCAACTTTATAGAAATCGTTCATTTGTAATCATATCGTATTGTAAGATAATTATCATGTATCATGTGATACTGACAACATAGGTATCAAATCTTTGGTCGTGAGACTCATGACACAAGACACAATGCTTCATGGGCTTCTCTAGGCCATGGTCCTTTTAGCCAGTTGAAATCTGGCCTATTAGTAAAAGAAAGACAAAAAATTGGCGTTAACTTTATTAGGAAGGGCATGGTTAGTGGGTTGTATTAACTGCAACAATCTGACATCAATGTAAGTGCCAGACACACTATTATAGGGATTAATTCACTAGTTTCAAAAACTTGACATTAATATAAGTGTTGGACACTCTAGCATCTGTATTAAAAGTTTTATTGGTTTCAAATTAGAATATCAGGTGTCGGCACTTCAGAAGAAAATAAAATGATCACTTCAAGTATATATATTTAATGCACCGTGCCAGTAATGTGCATAAGAAGATGTTCTGAAGTATGAAAATGTAATCTACATCCAACTCGTGTATGTATTTCAACATTTGTTTATCAATTTTCCCTAATCTTGGAAGATTTCTCGCTTGCACAAAATTTTGCCAAAATTTGTATGCTTTGATCAATTCGGGTCAAAAAGACATGAAAGTAGAAAGCATTTTATGTCAGTCTTTTAAAATGTTATAAGTAAAAAATGTTGCTAAAAATGTTACAAGAGGAAAGAAGTGTTTTGTCTTGATTCTTCATGATGATTCATAAAAACAATTGTTCAAAGTGACAGATATTACTGGTTTGACTTGCTTAACAGATCACCAAAGTTACTTTCATTATTCACAGTCAAGATATATAGCTCCGGAACATGATATTACAAGAAGGTGGGTTCCAATTTTCATATCGATCACATTCCTGAGAAGTAGTTTTCTATATGTGATGTGGGTCTGATGATTGTTGAACATGAAATATGTGTGTGTGTGTGTGTGTGTGTGTGTGTGTGTGTGTGTGTATAGAGAGAGAGAGTCCGGATCGGGAGCCCCCCAAAAGCCCCCCTCTTACTGCACCGTTGGATCGAGGGGACGCGCCCGCGGGCCCCACGCAGACCGCTTGATCCAACGGTGCACTAGGGAGGGGGGCTTTTGGGGGGCTCCCACTGGGGGGCTCCCACTGGGGGGCTTTTGATCCGAATTCATATATATATATATATATATATATATATATATATATATATATATATATATATATATATATATATATATATATATATATATAGCTGGAGTATATAGCTGGAGATTCTTCTGACAGAATGAAAAGAACTGAGATTTTGGAATTTTGCTAAAAAATTGTTCTGTTCAATCATATTAACATGACCAGGGAAAATAATAAATATAGTGTTTGGAACAGAGAAAATAGCCAAGTACAGGGTTGCTTGTGCCCAAGTCAAAAGAAAAGATGAACAAATGAACAGAAAAGATGAACAATGAACTACTCTAGACATTCAAAAGGTGATCACAAGATGGACTATGTCAAGCTATTGTTTAGGAGAACTTATCCGAGATGTATACCACTGGTAGGATAAATGAAACCATGGGTTGACAATATTACAAACCTAGTGTCAAATGAATTGCTAAGTTGTTTAATGTGATTTACATTGAAATATGGTTTAAACGATATCAAGTACCTTGGTGTCCATCCTTTTCATCTTCAGCATCTGGCTTCTTACTAATTTTACTCCCAACCTTGAGAAACAGGGCATAGTGCAACCATTTGACAAATGTGTATATTCCACATCACCGGTAAAAGAAAGATAGGCCAAAAAATATGGTATAATAAGTTAGGTAACTGCTAAAAACATCACAGTTGTGCACCAGAGGTATTACCTTAATCAACAATCCCAGAAGGAGCTATTGCATGGAATTGTCCTAGCTCAGTTGGCTCATAAACAGGATTCTAATCTTCTCTTCTTTCCTTAGGATGATCTCGATACTTAGGGCAATATGGCTCTTCTTGTTTCACCTCCTTGTTAAATTGGCAACATTGTAACATGATAGATGGTGATAGTTCATTTTCTTTAAACAATCAAAGTATCTATCAACGACGTGATTAATAGCAGCTTTTTGAGGTTCTCATTCAATAGCTGTGGCATAAGTTTGAAATTTTATGGTTATGTCATCATAATATTTATCAATATTGCAATAATATTTGTCATGGTTGGGTCACTTTATATTGTGATATACTTTCATTGATATATGTGCGTATTGTCTACTATTGCAGATCCCCTATTTTGATACATTTCACATGATTGTCATGCAGATTCGTCAATTGGCTTTATGTCACTTATTATAAGATATTACATGGTTAATGTCCCTATTGCTATATGGTGCCTAATTCTAGTATTCTTGAAATAGGATATCAAATTATAAAATTATTTTAAATGATGTTAGTTCTGGTTATATATGTGATGTAGGACCATCCAACAGCAATAATGAGCCATTCTAAAATGATGTATCCAGTGCCAATTTTTTTTGTAGAAATTATAAAGAAATAGTTAAAAATAATTATATGTAATATAGCTAAACCGAATTAAACTCAACCTACAATGCAAAATGAAAAAGAAAAAATAACCATTAATCTACCAACTGGAACACCATGTTAAAATATTAAAGACAAAAGCAATGATGAAAGAAAGTCAATGTGTATATCTCAATAGCATCAACGAGGTATTTAGAAAGAACGGATATCCAAATAGTTAAAACGGCAAGCCAAATCCTTGCTTCCGATAGAGTGGCCTCTGGAGCTTCTTCTTTGCCATAATCATCCTCAATTTTCCCTCTTCCTTTTGTTATCATAAATGTGTAGAAGCAATGACAATTATATTTTCTGAATACATAATTGATCTGCAAGAGCCATACTACAATTCTATTACACCAGAAATGTAAAGACTGTCAGTGAGATTTTTCACCAGCATGTGTATGCATTATGTCAACTTAACTAAAGGAACCTTATAGATTGGCTAAGAAAAAAGGAGTCAAATTTGTTACAATGAGAAGCAAACTTGAAGAAGCACACAAAATAGGCACCTTGAAGTTAATTTTGACACTCAGAGAAGATAAGCCAGAGAAGAAAGGAAACAACTGTTAGGAGGAGGACAACAAGGATACTCTAGTAGGCTCAAAACTATAGAATTGTGATGTAGACATTGACAAACCAAACTTCAACACATTTGTTGCATGAAACCATTAATGATTGGTTGCATAGTGCTCAAATAAACCAAAACAAGAAACTTCCCTATCAAGGATATAAAACAAGTAAAATAACACAAAACGCCACCACACATTCAATGCTAAAATCCAAGGTTTCATATCAAATGCAAAATGCCAAATACCCCACCTTATTCTTTTAGCCCAAAGATGGCATCAGGCTAAACAAAAACAAATAGGTCATAGTAGCATGGGGTTCCCATGTATAAAACCCCAAAAGACCCATATATAATCACACATAAACAACTGATCACAACAAATGTGAAACAATTACGATTTAAGTGTCATACGTCACTTCCTATCTTTAGCTCAAAATTTCCTCATTGGGATCAAATTGTTGCAAAAATTTAATTCAAAATTAAAATTTTGCATCTAAATGAAGTATTCCATGCCAAGCCTCAGACAACAACCAAAATTTGACATCATATTGATTGCTAATCAATATCAGACGGTAATTCCAATTTCAATAAGATCATCATAGGCTTAATTACGTGAAACTAATAAAAATTGCTAAAAAGACATTTGTTAAAAATTGCTAAAAAATATTTGGTTAGGACGAAGACAATGCACATAATACACATCACTTTGCAGGCCCTATAATAACACACAAGTAGACCATAAAAGTATAAAGGGCTCCAAAACAATATCATGGTAATAGAGAATTTTAGACTTCTTAACCTGCAATGATAACAACCCTTATAGTTGATAGGGATCGTGAGTGACTTCCAACATAAAAACATAACAAGTTTTTAGGTATTGTCTGAAATGATACATTTCATCTGTTCGGATCAGAATTTTTATAAATAACATTACATAATAATATAAATTAATTCAAGAGCATGACCCAATTTCATATAAAGAAAGCAAACAAATAAAAGAAAAGGGTCGCACCATGGGAAAGCTATCATCGATCAGCGGAGCAACGATCTAATTGCTAGTTCCCTTGCTTCAGAGAATCATCCCAAATTAAAAAGAATAAGACAAAAAAGATGTAACATTCCTTATTTCTCAGCGCAAGACATTACATGGGGTGACATGATATAATCAAGTCAATGTGACAAGTAGAAAGTTTTAAGCTTTGTATCAGTTGTTGCTATGGATTAAATGGGCTATAGTTGTCAACATTGAAGTTGGGGCTACTGCTAGTATGTACTACTCCTAAACTATTTTTTGAAATACTTCTAAAAGTTCAACATCACCCAAATCAAGTTTATTAACATCCTCACAAAAATTTAAATTTATGCATATACTATAAACCCTAAATAAGTTCAAAATAGACAGTAAGTACCAAGATAGTTGAGATTAAGGTACCTTTTGATTGCTCGAGTCAAAACCTCAACCACTTCAAGCAAACCCTAACATATACAGAAAACCCTAATTTATATGCATGTAAGAGATCAATTTCAAATTATGTAGGGTGAGGGAGGGCGTGGAGGAGAGGGAGAAGGGGCGAGGCAGACTTAACTAGGTTAAAATTCATCAATGGAGAGCTTGGAAGAGATCTATGGCAGGGAGAGGGGATGAGAGCGTCGTCGTGTGTCAGTGGGGAGAGGCAAAAAGCACACCACGGGAACGAGTCATCGGGGGAAGAGCGAGAGAGAGGGGTATAGATGAGAGTGGGATGAGAAAGAATCTGATGCTAGGGAATGCTTTTGTGTTCAGTCACGTGACTAGCACATGTGATCAAACACAAATAGAAACCTTTCTTAGTTGTTCCAAAATATAAAATAATTATTTAAATTTTCAAAAATTAATTTTAGGAACATTTTACCAATTTGTAACGGTTAAAAAGTGTTTCAGCTTCTAGGAACACTTAAATAGCGTTCTAAAGCCAAAAGTGTCAAGTGTTTCGAAATTGCTCTTTTGGTGTAGTGATTGTATGATTGTATGATTGAACTGTTTAGTGTAACTTGCCTGTGCTTAGTGTAGCTTGTCGTGACAATCTCTAGCTCCTTGATTAAATTCCGAGGACGGAATTCTTTTAAGGTGGGTAGAGTTGTCACCCTCATTTCTCGTATTTCCCGTATTTCGTATTTATACTCGTATCTAGATTTTGGCATATATTTTTATTTTTCTCAACTTGGAGAATTTCGGTATTTCTCATATTTTGGGTTTTTGGCATGGCTTGGTTTTATTGGATTGGTTCGGTTTGGTTCGGTTTTATGTGCATTGGATCACCTTAACCTATGCTACACCCTCAACCCACCACAACTCCCCCACTTTATAACACCACCAACCACTCTCTCTCTTTATTACTTCCACCATTAATTTCCTTCTTCTTCTTCTTCTCCTTCCTCCACAACTCTCCTAACCCTAGCCAAGTGCACCTTGCCACTTCATGAGAGCCCTATTTTCTTGGTTCATTTGCTAGATTAGGACATGGTGATCAACATTAGAACTTGGTGTTTTGCGATTTGAAGTCTCCTTTGCTCTAGATCTAAGTTATTTTTATTTTCGGATTTTGCATGGTTTGATCTATTTAAGTTGGATTTTCATATATTTTGGTGTTTCCATGTGGGAGAGCATTCAATTCTACCCAAGTTGGAACTTTGGAAATCCGAATTTGGAGTTCGAATGGCCAAGTTGTGAGCTTTTGAAGCCTTGGATTCATCCATGGTGTTCTTGCTGTTTGAAGAAGACAGTGAGTAGTGTGCAGAGCTGTTTAGCTTACGCACCCTGAGCTACGCACGTTCTTTAGCGCTGCGTACGCAGACTTAGGTACGCTTCCTGTTGGAAGTGTGTCTCCTGTAGCGTGCGTGACTTTTCACCTACGCTGCTCCCTGTAGCGTGCGTGACTTTTCACCTACGCTGCTCCCTGTAGCGTGCATGACTTTTCACCTACGCTGCTCTCTCAGCATGCGTAACTTTTCACGTACGCAGCTCCCTTGAGCGTGCGTGACTTTTCACCTACGCAGCTCCCTGTAGCGTGCGTGACTTTTCTCGTACGCAACTCCCTTGAGCGTGCGTGACTTTTCACCTATGCAGCTCCCTGTAGCGTGCGTAACTTTTCACGTACGCAGCTCCCTTGAGCGTGCGTGACTTTTCACGTACGCAGCTCCCTTGAGCGTGCGTGACTTTTCACTTACGCAGCTCCCTTGAGCGTGCGTGACTTTTCACGTACGCTGCTCCTTTTGAGCGTGCCTTGGTACGCAGACTTGAGTGTGCCTTGGTACGCAGACTTGAGTGAGCCTTGCGTGCGTGTTTTTGTGCGTACGCAGCTCCCCTGCGTGCGTACTTGTGCACGTATGCTGCCCCTTGACCCCTTGCTTAATCCATTGGCTCTTAGAATTTTGGTTTTTATTTCTTTAAACTTGGCTTTTCTATAGTCCTGTATCTTGATATTTTATTAGATATTTTATGCCCATTTTATATCCTTACGCCTTTTTGTCATGAACTTGATTTTACTTAACATATTTGGAATGACTATTGTACATGGTTTGGTATGACAAGGAACTAGCATAACACGGCAGAGACCCGTAGTGGAGCACTCCTGACAAGTTTCCTGACATGATTTATCTTGATAACTTGATAGTGGCCCGTGGCGGCGCACTCCTGACTTGACATGACCTGATAGAAATGAGAAGTACCAAGAATGTGTGATCCGACCATAGACAGTGTTTATTTTCATGCAGTAGACATCGTAGACAGTGCTTATTTTCTGCAGTAGACATCGTAGACAGTGTTTATTTTCTGCAAGTAGACATCGTAGACAGTGCTTATTTTCTGCAGTAGACATCGTAGACAGTGTTTATTTTTTGCAAGTAGACATCGTAGACAGTGCTTATTTTCTGCAGTAGACATCGTAGACAGTGTTTATTTTCTGCAAGTAGACATCGTAGACAGTGCTTATTTTCATGCAAGTAGACATTGTAGACCGTACGGTGTAGTGGCCCAGACTGATCACATATCAAAGGTACTTCTAACGGTGGAAAGTATATTGGTCTATTTATTACTATTGATTCTTCTTACGGCTTTACTGTTATTTTCAAAACTCATGATTGATGTCTAACCTTTGTTTTATAGTCATTTTCTTTATTGAAATTGCATTCAGTGAATTGTGCTCGTTCCATTCCTGACTGGAAACCAACATTTTCAGGTTAGCCGTGGATTCACTTAGCTTGGAGAGTGACGGGTGTACTTGCAGACGAAAGCCTAGTGACCATCTAGATAGATAAATTGTAGTCATTCCATAATTGTACAAGTTTATATTTTTCTATAAATATAAAACTTGTGATCTTTGTAAATTAAATTAATGTTGTGAATGAGCATTGTTTGTGATTTTGATCTTCATGGCCATGACAGCGTTCTACCGCCGACACTGCGGCGTAGGCTGGCTTGGACACGTCTCGTATCCGTTTAAAAAAAAAGGGTGCGGGTCGTGACAGTAGTCATGAAGAGATGACACAGCTACAGGCAATCCCGTTACCTGGGCGCTCTAGGGATTTGTAGCCTGCCGTCGAGTAGGGCGCATTTCCAGCAAACTGTCAGGTGTTGTACCCTCTAAGTCACCTAAGGGTACATTTGTCTGCCGGGCGATGTACCCACCTGAATTCAACCCTAATCTTTCGTCCTGGGTAACCTGGATGGTCTGCAGGACTTGTGTCTGTGGAACAATCTCACTGCATCTTGTTAGTAATTAGGCCTGTGATAACCATAGTTAGTTAAAGTAGTAAGCCGTAGGATCTCCTTGGCCGTGATTGATTGAATGAGGTATAACCAGTCTAGCCATGTCTTGATCCAGTACAAGATTGCTTCCTGTCTTGATTACTTACATTACTTATCTTGCCGATAAATGGTGGGAAACCAAGCTCTGTTCAGATGAAGGGTTACAACCCCGGTCCTTGTTTGGTTTACGGGTTGTAACCTGGCTATCGGAATAGTTTCATGGTTATCTCGTCGTATATCATCCTGACATGTTTTCGTAATTTTAGTTTTAATATTAGATTTTCTATGCTGATTGCTGACTTTTGTTCTTATTTCGTGGCCCCCTTATGGCACTTGCTCTTTCTGGGGTTGACCCAGCTGGTTTTGTGTGGCCAGATTTCGGAGCAGCTCCCGAGGATCTACCAAGCTTCCAGCCCAATGGTGAACACTAGACGGAATCCAGGCCAAGAGTGGGTTTTCTATTTTGTTTCGCTCACTCTATTGTAAAAATTATTCTTTTGAGGCGTTTAGCCGACGAGCACCTGTTAGCTCGAAGCACTTTTACTTACTGACTACCTACGGGCTGTAAACATGATTGACAAATCCTAGGGTTGATCATGTATGACTAAACTCTTGCTAGTCCTAACATTTTGTAACGACTAGCTTCATGATCAGCTGAATATGTAATATTTGGGACGTCTTATTATTGTATATTTAATGATCATACATCTTGCAACTTTACTTACTTGTGATGATTGAGACACTAGGCTTGTTCATGACCATAAGAGACTGTTGGCTTGTAGAAAACCCTCACATATCTAGACAGCCGTGACCGTATATCGAGGTGGTTTTCATTTTAATATACGTAGCTGGCTATGTCTGCCCCCGCTCTCCAGTATTCTGGTTCTGGGGTGTGACAATTTGTGAAGCTTATTATATGTATATTGTATGTTGGTAGGACTGAGTTGATATTAGGGTCCTTTTCGTATCCAAATTGGACACGAACACACGAGTTGGACACCACACTGTACACACTGTAAAACCCTACTGTTTGACACTTCGTGTCGTGTCCACACGTGTCGTGGACACGATACAGAAACCTAGACACGAACCTAACCACCCCACCTACCCACTGACACGAGCACAAGGCTCTATGTGCCACGTGTGGAGCACACGATCCTTCGATACGCGTGTACGAGACTGTGCACGCTGTCCTGCTACCCGACACTGATTGCGGACACGACACAACACATGGAGGGGTGACACTTGGTGGACACGAGGGGGCAATGTCTGCGAACATGCCCCCAAAGTCTCATGACTTCTCGTGTCGTGTCGAGTGAGAAAACTCACATGCACTGGACACGCACTGCACTGCACGCGCACGTCTTCCTCACTGACACGCGACTCGTGTCGCACGGACACGAGTCGTGGACACCTCGTGTTGACACGAGTGTGTAGACCAACACGTGGGTTACACGTGGACATGACCAGGAGGTCCCACGTGGCTCGTGTCGTGTCCACGAGACACGTGAACCGCCGCACGACGCGGTGCTAAACCGCGTGCATCAGTCGAGAAAACTCGACTGATACGGTGTTCGTACGCGGACACGGGAACACGTGGACACTGTGCAGGCTACCTAATAGCTAGACCAACCCTAGGCGAACCTAAGGACACGAGCACGACACCTCGCGTGCCCTGTGTCGTGAGCACGAGACACGTGAACACGTGCACGATACAGTGCAAATTCCAGTGCACTGTGTTACCCGATTTGGTTTTTGATCACTTGGACACTTCGAATCGTGTCATGGTGTCGTGTCAGACACTTAGGACACTAGAGGACACCTAGGGCTAGTGTTACCAACCTTGGGTTTCGAGCCTTAGCTCGGTTTGGGTCGGGTATTGGGTTTACCTACTTTCCTATGAATAGTGATTCCTGGGTTCTTAAATTTGGTACTTCTGAGTTTCAAAATGAATTCTAACTAAAATTGTGTAATACATATGCGTATTTCTGTGTGTATCTATATTGTATATATATATATATATATATATATATATATATATATATATATATATGTGTGTGTGTGTGTGTGTGTGTGTGTGTGTGTGTGTGTGTGTGTGTGTGTGTGTGTGTTTAGGTTTGTGTCTTAGGGTGTATACATGGGTATATACGTGTGTATATACATAGGTATATATATATGTATTGTGTGTGCGTGTGTGTTTGATTTCTGGATTCCAGAAATCTGGAAACACCCCCCTCTCACTGTTAAACACACACACACACCATGCCCCCTTGTATCAGTATCTCTCTCTCTCTCTCTCTCTAATTCACTCTCTCTCATTATTTCCCTCTCTCACTATCTATATATGTTATATATGTTATTATATATATAGGTGTCATTATATATATATATATATATATATATATATATATATATATATATATATATATATATATATATATATATATATATATATATATATATATATATATATATGTGTGTGTGTGTGTGTGATTTTGAATTATATATAGTGTATACATATATTGATATATATATATGTAGTAGATAGACTTGTGTATATCTATATATATAGATATGTATATATATGTGACTTTCTAGATATAGGTTTATATGGAAACCTATATGAAATTAGCCTATGGTCTAAGTTACTAGCCTATGGCCATTAGGGGCTAACCCTAATTGACCTAATGACCCATGACCTAACTAGTTGACCCTTGTTTGACTAGAGTTGACCAAAGTCAACCTTAGGTCAAACTTGACCTAGTTGACCTAGATTGAACTTGAATTAACCTAGAATGACTAGTTTGACTAAACCCTAACTAGATGATTAGGTTAACCATATGGATTATGAGGATAATCCTATGTAGATTAAGATATGTATGAGGTTAAGTGGAATACTTAGAGTTGAGTCATGACTTGAGTTGGAGTATGGGATTAGCCTGATTATAAGATTAAGGTTGGTATTATATATATGTATTTATGTGTGATATACTTTGTATAGATAATTGGTTATACCTTAACATTGTGGTATAGTATCTTAGGTATCCTAAGACATGTTAGCCTATGTTTGGTTTTGAGTTAGCCTTATAGAGTTTGACTTAGATAGTTGACCATTGACCTAATTACCTTATTGACTAGTCTATGATTAACCAAAACCTTGGTTGGTCTAGACTTTGACCTAGTTCGACCATATTGACTAGTAAATGACTATTCTGACCATTGTTGACTAAACCCTAGATAACTTAACTAGTTTGGCTAGAATGTTTGACCAAGAGTTGACTTTAACCTAGATTAGACTTGTTTAACCTTGTTTGACCTTGTATGACTTAGTTTAACTTCTTGTGACCTAGTATGACTTAATTTGACTTAGTTTGATTGAAGAGTTGACCAACTTTGACTTTGACCTAGATTGACTTAGAAATCATGTAGATTGTATTGTATCTTACATTTACCTTCATATTAGACATGTCATAACTGTATTGCTCTATTTTAGGACATTGTGACCCTGGTACAGACATCTGATATTACACTACTCTTTTCAGAGTATCAGGCGAGTACATTCTCTGATAGTTCTCTCATTTATTTGTCAATTACTGTATTTCAGTTCTAGTTAGTTCTATGTGATTCTCTGTATCAACACGTATAGATATTTCTGGATTCATGTATCGACACATACCTTACTTGCTGGCCTTTATTACTGGAGTCATTGGAATCATTCCGGAATCATTTCTGGAATCATCATGTATTGGCCAGACTCATCTCGATTCTTTTGTCGATTTTGGATTCACTTGCTGGGCGAAAAAATATTGAGTAAGACATGTAGACATACCCCAAATCCGGAATCTTCCACTGGAATCTACCAGAAGCATAGCTATCTCTTGCCCGATCAGTGAGAGATGTGCCTGATACCTACAGCCATTTATATGTCGACCTCGGTATTTTAAAATACACTGTTAGATCATAGTTGGAGTCACCCTGGATTCATTGATCACTGTTGGACTCATCTTGTACTGGAAATCATCTGGTATCGGATTATATGGACTGGACTCACACTGGGATTACATTAGACTTATATCGTACTGTCTGGACTCATACATGTTATTCTAGTTCAGTTAGCTTTTATTACAGTCTTCATTGCCATGATTCTTCTCTCGTTTTAGTTACCTTTCTTTTCTTGTATCTTACTGTTTCTCTATGCCATCATTACCTGTATAAAACTGCCATGCTCATCAATAAAACTGTCTATAACTGCTTTATAGTTCTTTGTCATTTACTTGGATTTTCTAGATGAGTTGTACTCGTTCCTGTCCTGATTGGACCTGTTGAAAATATTACAGATGATAATCCTGAGGACACATGCCCTACTTACCATGGACCTGGCGAAGGATTAACTACCTTTGGTCCCGACTCTCAGGAGTGATTCAGGAGATTAGGTAGTAGACTACTTTAGCTTTCATGTTTTGACTTGTTGTATTAAAGTTAAGATATTGAGTTTGTATTAAGTTTGTTTGAGACATTGTTGCATTATTTTAGTAGTTAGTTGTTGTTGTCTTTAATTCCTTAGGTATAACTTCTGTGTTATCTTGTCGTGTTTTAGACTGTGATTGAGTATATACTATCCTTTACTTGTCCTCCATTCGGAGCTGATATCTGGACAAGTACATTATATACACTGCATGAGATTAGTTAGTAACCTAGGACAGCTTACTACCGCCGACACTGCGGCGTAGGCTGGACGTACCCACTTCTCGTGCCCCTATACAGGGTGCGGGTCGTGACAGAGCCCGAGCCCGAGTCCGAGTCGCTAAGTTTCTACTGGGCTTAGCTCCCATTGAAATAAATTTTCCAAGAGCAAAAAGCATGAATGCTTTCAATTGTTTATTTAGCCTTTTTTCCATTAGAAAAATAACCCCACATGGCACACCCATGTGCACCTCCACACCACATGTGTATCTCTAAAATCGCATAGCTAATATATAGAGATACAACTCCTTTGGCCTAGCCGATGTGGGACTAAAATTCCAAATGACAAAGCCAAAACCCAACAATTTATTCTGTTTATTGTTTCAAGTGTGTAAAAATCAGGATATACATTAGAAACTTTGGTTTAGGGCCGGCCCGGAGTATTTTAATGCCCAGGACGAAATCTAAAATGATGCCCCTTGTTCGGATATATTGAAAACAAAATGTTAATTTTTTTTTGGAGAATATTCTTTGTGGTGCTGATCGCTATAAGACAACTAGTACAGGAAGGTCTACCGGTGCAAGAAGACCGACCGATTCAATGCACTACTTGTCTTTAACGCCGCGGTTGCAAAGATTATTTATGGTGAAAGAGACGGCCAAAAATATGAGTTGGCACATGCGAGAACAGATTGAAGGAGTATTGGATCACCCATCCGATGGAGAAGCGTGGAAGCACTTTGATCGAGTGTATCCTGATTTTGCTTCAGATCCGCGTAATGTCAGGTTGGGACTATCTTCTGACGGTTTTACTCCTTTTGGTCTTTCGGGATCCCAGTATTCGTGCTGACCTATGATTGTCACTCCGTATAACCTACCGCCTTGGATGTGCATGAAGACTCAGTACATGTTTCTAACCGTTATAATTCCTGGTCCGAACAATCCCAAGAGGAACATTAACGTGTACTTACAGCCTTTGATAGATGAGTTGAATCAGTTATGGGAAGTAGGCGCTAACACGTACGATGTTTCCAGGAAGCAGAATTTTCAGATGAAGGCAACCCTTATGTGGACCATCAACGACTTTCTGGCCTATGGAATGTTATCTGGATGGAGCACTTATGGCCGTCTCTCATGTCCGTATTGCATGGACCGTAGTAAGGCTTTCCGCTTGAAACACGGAGGAAAACCGAGCTTCTTTGATTGTCATCGGCAATTTCTGCCAAAAGATCATCCGTTCAGAAGGAACATGAATGCATTCCGTGCCGGCGTTGTAGAGAAGGGTGATCCACCGCCAAGGTGGTACGAAGCCACGATATGGGAGGAGGTTAAAGATTTTCCAAGTGCTATCGAAGATCCTACAACTGGGTACAAGTGCGATGGATTTGGTATAGATCATAACTGGACAAAGAGGAGGCCGGTCGACGGCTCTATGGGGGAAGCCGACGCCGAGCATATGGAGGCCGGCGATCAGACTGAACCTGCCCAGGCAGGAGGTGAGAGCGACCCTCCATGCGCTCCCCCGGGCGAGACGCGTATGGAGATTTGGACGGACGGGCCTATGAAGTAAGTTAATTAATTAATATATATTTCTCAAATGATTATATGTACATATATATTCATGAAAATTTTTTATTGTATAGATATCGGCCTTCTGTAGTCCAGAGACAGCTGGGGCTATTTCTGAGGCAGAACTATGGTGGGCCTTGGCTCAACTACTCAGATGCTCCCGCAGATAGGAAGGCCTTCTGGTTCGTCCACTTCAAGGTAAAAAAATTGTTTATTTTTAAATTTTAATAATCATTTGTGTATATTATACAACTTTTGTATTTTACTTCTTGTAGAGGACCTATTTCTATCCACCACACCGGGCGGCGAGGATCGAGGGCCAATTTCCTGCCGTCGCAGCCAAGCTCATCCGTGATGCGATCGACGACCAGAAGCGTCGTGATCGTGCCGGACGTCCGATCCATGGTTGGATCACGCCGGATCAGTGGGCTGCGATGAAGGCTAGATTCAGCGAGCCCAAGTACCAGGAGCGGTCTGAGAAGGCCAAGGTGGCGCGGTCGGGCGCCGGTAATTGGTGTGGTGGCTCCATTCCGATGACGAAGCATTTTCGTCGTCTGGTACGTTTTCTACGACGGACATTAATTTATATATAGTTCGATATAGAATGTTTAATACTAATAATAGATAATATATTTTAACAGGTAAAAAAGGGTGAGGACCCGAACATGGTGACCGTCTTCCTGGTCACACATCGGAGGGCTGGGGAGTTTATTGACGAGAGGGCGACGCAGGCATATGTACGTTCTATTCTTTATATTAATTTACTATAACTAAGAAAACATGAAAATAGATATCAATATAGACTTTAGCAAACACTTACACGTTAGCAAACATGTTCTAGGCCGAGTTTGTTCGGCTACAGCAGGAGGCGGCTGCTGCTGCTAGTGCGCCAGCAGAGGGAGGGACTGGTAGTTCCTCCCAGCCGCCTACAGCTCCATCGGAGGACGAGCTCTGGATGACCGCCGTTGGCGGTCTTCAGAAGGGTACGTACTACGGTACGAGATCCTACGGCGCGTATTTGGCTTCGGAGTCATCCCGGGCCCCCTCCGTCAGTGCGCAGTCTCCGGCTTCGCAGGCGTCGTCACGAGTTGGGGATATCCTTCGTCAGATCGAGGAGCTGCGTCGCGAGTTGCAGTAGCAGATTTCTGATGCGACCGAGCGACGATCCGACCCTCCGATCGTCACCGGACGATTTGATGCGGTCGAGCGCAGTATACAGGAGCTGACGAGTCTGCATCAGGCTACAGCTGCCAGCTCGCAGACGCTCACTGAGTCTACGCAGCGGACAGAGCGTAGACAGGTGGAGCTGGAGGGATCGCAGAGGAGCATGTCTGCCTCACTCACTCAGGTTTCGGCTTCGCTTGAGGCGAGTACTGAGAGGGTGGTGAGATCCCTTGCTGCGTATGGTGAGCGACTGCGAGAGCTGGAGCAGATACGTCCTCCCGGTCCATCGACGGTGCCGACTCCAGACACTGTACTGCCTCCGGCGCCGACTCCAGACACTGCACTGCCTCCGGCGCCGACTCCAGACATTGTACTGCCTCCTACTGCCCCTACGGTACAGCTTACCCAGGAGCAGTATGACTACATTCTATCCCAGTTGTGCGGCAGGGGTCCGCAGTGATTTTATTGGTTTTTTTATGAGTTGTATGTATTGGCCCTATGGACAAATTGTTTATTCATACACTGTTGTTTATACACTTAGTGGGAGACTTTTTATCATCTTCCATTTTTATTTGACTCTATTGGATGTTTGTGAGGATGTGTGTCTGTGATATTTATTTTGCATGCCTCCTGCTTTTATTGTGATATTTACTTTGTGATATCTGCGACAGGGATGACAAATATACCTACGCTAGGTTATAAGCGATTATCTGATATACAAAGGAGGTGCTGCCAAAATTTTAAAAAAATATATTGTGTATTTTTGTTATGCTGTGTGTCTGTATTTACAGTGAATGTGAAATGCAGTGTTCGGAACCATCGACAGTTTCGATCACTGTTGTATGTGTTATCTTGGATAGAAATAGCAAAGTTCAGGGTGCACTTCTGAGAGGTTCATTTTCACGTCATTCACTTTCTCGGGACGTCGTAAAGGTTCCCGAGAAGGTGAAGGACGTGAAGAGGAAGCTCTGAGAAGTGCACCCTCAACTGTTGCTCTTTCTATCCAAGATAAAACATAGAACAGTTAGCGACACTGTCGATGGTTCGAACACTGCAGTTCACACACACTGTAAACACAAACACACAGCATAACAAAAATAACAATTATATTTTTTTAAATTTTTTATAATATCTGCGACGTATAGCGACGTTCTGCGACGTCCTGCGACGTATAATTTATGTCGCTATACGTCGCTAAATAGTGACGTCACGTCACTAGACGTCGCTAATATACGTCGCTACGTTGCCCATGTGGCCACGTGGATGCCATGCCTCGTCATCATTTATAAACTTTTTAAGCGTCGCTAGTGGTCGCTTTACGTCGCAATGTTGGCAACGTACTGATACGTCGCTCTCTGTCGCTCATTTTGCGACGTCTAGCGAAAATGAACGCCGCGTCGCAAATAGCGACGTTCGGCGATGAAAGTATCATCTGCGACTTGCCTATAAGCGACGTATGTTTTTCGTCGCTAAATACGTCGCAAATCGATTTTAGCGACATATTTTCTGTATTTAGCGACGTCTCCTGACATCGCTAATCTGGGTTATTTTAGTAGTGTCATGCGGCTGGGGGGGGAGGCAAGCTCATGCGGCTAGGAAGAAATGCAAGTTTATGCGGCTCAAGAAGATGGGCGCATATGCGGCTCAAGGAGCAATGCCTATGCGGCCAGACTGGTCACGGGCCTATGCGGCCAGGAGATGAAGGGGCTGCATGCGGCTAAGGGAGTTCAGAACTTATGCGGCTGGGAATTGAGCGAGTTATGCGGCTGAAATAGGTTCGACTCTCATGCGGCTCAAGAACTTCCAGTCATGCGGCTGAAATAGAACACTTGTCGCATGAAGTATTCATGCGGTCAAGTCAAGCACTGTTCATCTTCTCCAAAATTTCAGAGAAGAGAACACCATGAGAGTCAAGTCCTCAAGCTCTATAACTCCATCATCCGGAGCCTAAATCCGAACTTCTATAGGTCAAAATGGGGTAGAACGAAATTCTCTACAACATGGAACCATCAAAACTCAGAAATAACAAGCTTAAGTAGATCAAAACCCAAGAGATCCGAAAATAATGTAAATATAGATCTACAAGAATCTAGCCATGGAAAGTAAAAATGCCAAGTTCTAAAGTAAGTTAAAATGATGTAAGGAAGAGAATGAAACAATAAAATTTGAGTTCCTCCATGAAGCAAGTTGCACTTGCCTAGAGCTCACTCTCTCTCTCTTAGTAGGTGAAGGTGTAAGGGTGGAGAAGATGATAAATGAAGAGAGAGAAAGGAGAAGGGTTAATAAATGGTAGTGGTGGTGGTAGGTAGGGGGTTCACCCCTTGGTTCATGATGAACCAAATAGCAATCCCAAACCGAACCAAGCCAACCCGAACCAAGAATAACCAAGCCATGAAGGAAAGCTAAGCAAGGAAATCATGCAATATAGAATAAAATACGTACACGTATTCCAGAATACGTAATACGAACCACAGGCATTACAGCTGGCCAGATGGTGATGTCTATCAAGGGAACATATTTCGAAAAAGCTTTTTATACCGAAGGAATGTTCAAAATTTAGCTTGTAAATCAGTCTAATATAATTAATGTGATTAATGAAATCACTCCTTCTGCTTATACTCTTGAGTTGTGGCATAATAGGCTAGGACATGTTCATTGTAAACGAATAAACAGAATGTCTAGTCTAGGACTTATCTCCAAGTGTGGGGGTAAGGTAGAGAAATGTGAAGTTTGTGCTCAAACAAAGATCACAAGGAAACCCTTTCCTCGGGTTAATCGAAGTACAGATCTTCTGGAGTTGGTACACTCCGATATCTGTGACTTCAAACAATTCTCTACAAAGGTCGGGATGAAGTATTTTATAAATTTTATCGATGACTTCTCAAAGTATGCGTTCGTCTACTTGCTGAAGGCTAAAGACGAAGCATTCGAGAAGTTTAAGGAGTTCAGAGCCGAAACTGAGCGGCAGACTGGACAACAACTCAAAAGGATAAGAAGTGATCGAGGTGGAGAGTACATGTCTCATAAATTCGCATCGTTCCATAAAGAACATAGAATTGTCAATAAGACTACGGCTCCGTACTCTTCTCAATCAAACGGAGTAGCAGAGAGGAAGAACAGAACGTTAACAGAAATGATTAACTCAATGTTGTTGACTGCTGGTCTTCCTAAGTGCTACTGGAGAGAAGTTGCATTGACGGCCACTTTTATTCTAAATAGAGTACCTCATGCAACTTCAGATGTTACTCCTCATGAACTCTGGTTCAAGGTCAGACCTAACTTGAATGTCATTCGAGTGTGGGGGTGTCTGGCATATATCAAGCTTCCAGATCTAAAGATTCAGAAGCTTGGGACAAGGACTACTAAGACGATCTTCTTGGGGTATGCCGAGAAGAGTGATGCTCGGAGATTTCTTGATATTGAGTCAAATCATATCATTTAATCTGGCGACGCAGAATATTTTGAAGACAAATTTGTAAGGCACAAGAATATTGTTCTTGCGGATGTTCCGGAGAACAATGAGGGTGCGCAGGTCTTCAATGATGATGTGGTCCAAGAAGATGTTGTTGTTGAAACAACGGTTAAACTAGATCTCGCTGAGCCGTCAACGAAGCGAGTGAGGAGGCCGAAGGACTTCGGAAGTGACTTTGTCGCCTATCATATGGAAGCAGATCCGCTTACCTATGATGAGGCGATGAAGACCAGAGATGCGATTTTCTGGAAGGAGGTGATTGACAATGAAATTGATTCTATCACCTCAAATAACACTTGAGTGTTGGTTGATCTTTCTGAAGGAGCAAAACCCATCGAATGCAAATGGATCTTCAAGAAGAAGATGAAAGCAGACGGTACTATTGACAAGTTCAAGGCTAGGTTGGTAGCCAAGGGGTTTTCTCAGAAGCAGGGGATTGACTATTTTGACAGGTATGCTCCAGTAGCCCGGATGACCACCATCATAATGTTGATTGCTCTCGCAACAATACATAAGATGGTGATACATCAGATGGATGTGAATACGGCTTTCCTAAATGGCGAGCTGACCGAAGAGATTTACATGCAACAACAAGAGAGATTTGTCATCAGGGGTCTTGAAGACAAAGTCTGCAAGTTGGTGAAATCCTTGTACTGTCTTAAACAAGCTTCCAAGATGTGGAATTAGAAATTTGATAAAGTTATAAGGTCAAATGGCTACATGGTCAGCGATACGGACAAGTGTGTTTACACGAAGTTCGCTGATGGAAGAGGTGTGATCGTTTGTCTGTACGTGAACGACATGCTTATCCTGGGTATGGATATTAGCTGTGTCACGGAGACAAAGAAATTCATCTCAAGCAAGTTCAGTATGAAGGACTTGGGGGAAGCTGATGTGATCTTAGGGATCAAGATCATCCGGACAGACACTGGACTAGCGCTGTCACAGTCTCATTATATTGAGAAAATGATCACTCGTTATGGGTATCGGGATCTTCCAGGGATCGATACGCCGTACAGGTATGATCTGAAGCTGAAGCCTAATTCAGGAGAAAGCGTCAGGTAGCTGGAGTAAGCAAGCGTAATCAAAAGTTTGATGTATGCTACTAATGCCATAAGGCCTGACATAGCTTTCGCCGTAGGAATGCTGAGTCATTTCACGAGCAACCCAGGTGCTGAACACTGGAAAGCTGTGAAACGGGTTATGAGATATCACAAGAAGACTCAGACATATGCACTATACTACAGCGGAGATCCGTCGGTAGTGGAAGACTTCAGTGATGCCAGCTGGTGCTCAGAGGTGGAGAGCGAGAGGTCCACAGGTGGATTCATTTTCTCAATGGGTGGAGCTGCTATATCGTGGAAGTCGAAGAAGCAGACTATGTTCTCGCGGTCATCCATGGAATCTGAGTTCTTTGCACTTGATACCGCAGCCGAAGAAGCAGAATGGCTTCGGGAGCTCATGTATGATCTTCCAATGGTTGGAGCGCAAATACCAGTGATAGCGATATAATGTGACAACCAGGCGACTGTGGCGGTGGCATCAAATGACCTCTTCAACGGGAAGAAGAGGACTGTGCGGTTGAAGCACAGGGCAGTACACGATCTTATCAAGAGAGGTGTTATTGCAGTTATTGATGTTCGGAGTCAGGAGAACCTGGCGGATCCGTTCACCAAAGGCCTCAAGCGCCAGCTGGTCGATGACACAGCTTATAAAATGGGCTTGAAAGTATTCTGATATTGTATTATTGTATTCCTACCATAAAGTTTTATGCTATTAGTTCAAAGATTTATCTACTAGGCATCTAGCTTTTGGTTCAAGGGAGGACCACTAATCGGAAGAATATCAGGAACGGTGGGTACATGTTCTAATAGGCATGGAGAGGTTACAGACCTATAACCACTGTTGTCTACTGTTGTTTTCTGCAGAAAACGGTTCCTGTGGGAAGGTCGGCTTAATTGTCTTAATGAGTTCTCAGGCAGAGTGAATGCCTGGTGTGCTTTACAGGAGGCACGGTATGTCACGACCCGCACCCTAGAGTAAGGGCACGAGAAGTGGGTACGTCCAGCCTACGCCGCAGTATCGGCGGTAGAACGCTGTCCTAGGTCAATCATCTAACAATATAAAGGTACCTGTACAGTATATACTCTCCGAAAGGAGGTGACATAACAGAAAACAATCTCAATCACATCTAGGATAGAAAAATGAAAGATAGATAGATAGACAGTAACTCAAAGAGAACAGTAGCATAGATGAAATAAGTCCAAGTGTCTAGGATAACATAACATCCAGAATGTCAACCCAAAATACAATATAAGTCTAAGAGTCTATACATCTCAACATCTCAAAATACAACTCAGAATGTGAGACAAAATGATAATATGAAAAAGACTGACTAGCTAAACTAGTCTAGACTACTGGGCAACATCCTCAGCTGCAGGTGGATCCTGCTAAGGGTCCACAACATAAGTATCATCTAGTCCTGCTCCATAATAGGTAGATACCAGGGCCTCATCCTCATCCTCTGTAATATTTTTAACAGGTCCAGTCAGGACAGGAATGAGCACAATACATCTCACGCAGTTCATAGTATGATAGGAGATATAAAGCATGCAATAGAGTAAAATACAGAAAACGCTGAAGGAAGATACATGTAGTAAAAGAGATAACTGTAATGAAATATCTACTATAATAGAGAACTAGCAGTGACTAGTGAGTCAGAGTAAAATATAGACATGTGAACGGCATAGGAGATTCATGACTACAGCTAAGAGTGATTCATGACTACAGCTACTGGGGTAATATCCACATGACTATTTCTACTCCCCCATCCCCAATCAATACACAAGGATCCGTTCAAGTTATGTTAAGATTCGTGATAAGCCCATAAATGGGAGATTCATGAGAGGCTCTGTGAACATGAGAGTACATGAGTCACAAGCGATTCGTGAATCTATGGAAGCATAGAGATACATGATGATTCGTCAAACGCACAAACATGCTGTATCTGATGCTTCCGAAGGGGATAACATCTCATGAAAAGATTCATATAGTACTAATCCGTGATAACCATCGTGTCAGCATCAAGTAAAGTAATCTAGAGCAAGAATATAAATCCTGGAGAGAATGTACTCGCCTGATGTATGAATGTCTGTAGAGAATATGCTGTCTGAGGAGAGGTGTTTGGCTCCTGATCAGAGCAACACAAGTCACAATGTATCTAAATAGTAAAAAAAGAAGTTTACTATGCATACTATATGATTCTAGGTCAATCTGGTCAAAAGTCAACTCTAAAAGTCAAACTAGGTCACAGGAAGTCATACTAGGTCAAATAAGGTCAAACAGGGTCAAACAAGGTCATACTAGTCTAATCTAGGTTAAAGTCAACTCTTGGTCAACATTCTAGCCAAACTAGTCAAGTTATCTACGGTTTTGGTCAATCAATGGTCAGACTAGTCAATCACTAGTCAATATGGTCAAACAAAGACTAGTCAACAAGGTAATTAGGTCAATGGTCAACTATCTAAGTCAATACTCCATAAGACTAACTCAAACCATGACACAACCTCTAAGTATTCCTCTTAACCCCATACATATCTTAATCTACATAGGGCTATCTATATAACCCATGTGGTCAAACTTAATCAACTAGTTAGGGTTTAGTCAAACCCAGTCAACTAGTCCTTTTAAGTCTATCCAAGTCAATTCCAGGTCAATTTGGTCAAGGTTGACCCATGGTTAACTTTGGTCAACAATGGTCAACAAGGGTCAACTTGCTAGTTAAACTAGGTCTACTAGACCTATTGGTCAATCCTAACTTGCTACTAATTAACCATAGGCTAGAATATCTAAGGCACTATATAGGTGTCTATATCTATACATTATAGGCATACACTATGTATACCATAGGCCAATCTACTATATATACCTATCAATATACATACATATATATATATATATATATATATATATATATATATATATATATATATATATATATATATATATATATATATATATATATATATGAACCTATTATATATGTACCAATATATACCCAACTATATAACCCATATAATACATATATATAATACCAAGGCCATATCACCTATATATATATATATATATATATATATATATATATATATATATATATATATATATATATATATATATATATATATATAGATATATATATATCACCTATATATATATATATATATATATATATATATATATATATATATATTATATATATATATATATATATATATATATATATATATATATATATATATATATATATATATATATATATATATATACACATATACATATATAATCATACATATATAATATTACATATAGACTTATATAGAGAGAGAATAATAGAGAGAGATGTGAGAGTGAGTGACTGTGTAATAGAGTGAGAGAGAGAGATGTGAATGAGACAGTGGGGGGGGTGTCCTAGGCCTTCCTTCAAGGAGAAGGCAAAGACTTTGGTGCCAAGGTTGAGATATTTTGAGGATTTCATAGAAAATATCAAATAAAGTAATCTAAGATATTTCCACCCTTGACTAAAAGTAATATCTATCCCCTTAGCATTCTAGGTTAGTAACTAATCTCTAGATTAGGGTAAACTAGGTTAGGAACAATCATGGTACTTAACAATAATTAAATATATTTAAAACACATAACCTCAATAAAATCTAGTAAATTACCAAAATACCTTTTTAGGCTAAAATCACTAATTTGATGTTCTAAGCCTATGGCTAGGCTCACATGGTCATGGCAACTTCTAGGTTAAGGAATAACTAGGGTTTACACTAGGGTTATACTAGTAAAATCACAAGGTCATAAGTCATGACTTAGAAAATAATTTTAATTACACTAAAATCACCAAAAATTATATCATGACTTAAACACCATTAATAAATAATAAAAATAATAAATTTTCAAAAATACCCTAATTTCAGAAAACTGGGTGTTACAAGTCTACCCTCCTTAAAATAATTTCGTCCTCGAAATTAAGAGTGGTCGTACTCCTCCTGGGTCAAACCTCCAACAATCAGGGTCGAAGCTACTACCTAGCAACATACAAGGTCAATAAGTAAAATATGGGTAGTAGACCTATACTGGGTCATGTCCAAAATTGGTTGGCAGTTTTAGGTCATAAGGTGTCCTTAATTCAAATCGAAATCAAAAGTAACTCCATGGAGTAAATCAGGATGGAGCCTCGGGTCAGGAAAATCGTACTAAGCAAATAAAGCACACGATGGTATGCCTGAGTGGGACACTAAGGTCATGGGTGTAGAGTGTCATGTCTAGGTCATGTATGTGATATTGTTTCTGAGAAAACAACTAGTCTTGTGCTCCTAATTTAAAAGTCACGGTAATGTGCCTATGATGATCATAATTTAGAGTGGGAAAGGTCCATGGCCTAAATTGAACCAAAAATCGTGATGAATAGTAGTATAAGGGGCAGGTTAAGTGGGACAGCCCTGGTCATGGGTATAGACTGGGAAGATAAGGAAACAATAAATCACAGGGCTAAAAGGGTTACCATTCTATGGTCAGAGCTACTCTATCAATTCTAAGTCAAAAGGCATAACACATAAATTAATTCATTTAAGGAAAAAAATTTCTTAACAAAAGAAGTTATTCAAGAATTATATTAATAGCTAAAGCTACTCCTACTCCTACTCCTACTCCTAAGTAAGAGATGAAGAATAAACAAACAATCGACAAAAATCAAAAGAACTACCAGGTCAAAACTTATCACTAATAAAGAAACAGATAGGAGCAGATGGAATTGGATTTCAAGATAGATATAATGAAACAAGGTGGGAATGGAACTTAGAAGAACAGAACCTGCAAGCACATCGCCAACTGCCTGGGCATCCTCAACTGTCATGGCGTAAGCTCGCCCCTGCTGGCCTCTTCCAGCCTGTTGCTGAAACTGCATAAATCTCTGCTGCTGTGGCTGTAACGGTCCCCTCTGCTGACCTACCGGAGCCTTGGCTCCTGCTCCTGGTGCTGCTCCCTGTGCTACTCTGCCTATGTACTGGGAACACTCCCTCAGCTGGTGGTCCGCTGCCCCACATAGTAGGCACCAGCCCAACCTCTTCCTGCACTCTCCCCATCCATGTCCCGGCTTCTTACAGTAGGGACAACTGGTAGTCTGCTGTCTCGGGGCCTGTTGCTGCTGCCTCGGCTTCTGATACTGCTGTGGCTGCCTCTGCCTCTGCTGATAGTGAGGCCTCTTGGCCTGACCTCCACTGCTGCCGGCTCCCTGTGTATCGCGGCCCCTCTTGAGCTTCAGCTCAAGATCATCCTCAGCTGCCATCGCTCCTGCCAGAATCTCCTCAAAAGTGGCATTCATGTCACTCTTGGTCAAGGACTTGACCTCCTTGACCAAGCCCTTCCTGAACCTCCTCGTCTTCGCTGTCTCGCTAAGGCCCTCTACAAATCTTCTCAACCGACAAAACTCACCGGAATACTCCTCTACAGTCTGGTTCCCCTGAACCAGGTTCTCGAACTGGGTCTCCAAAGCCCCGACTGCCTGATCTGGAAAAAACTTCCCCTTGAAGAGCTTCTTAAAAGCTCCCCATGTCTGCCCTGGAGTGCCTACTCTCGGGTCCGTCTGATACCAGGTACGGGCAAGATCTCGCATCTGGCTGGCTGCTGCCTCTATCTGTAGTCCGGCTGGTATCTCCACCAGTCGAAAAATCTTCTTAATGTGCTCAATCCATTCATCAGCATAAAGAATCCCCTCTGTCCCCAAGAAGTCCCTGGGGTTCATCTTCTTGAACTCCTGAATGCCCGAAATCTACTGCTGTCGTGGCTATCCCAATCCTACATGTGGCTGGACAGCCAACCTCTCCACCGTCGCTCTAGCCAGCTGATGGGCCTCATCTATGCCCCTGGTAAACTCTGCTGTCTGACGCTGCTGCTGGGCCTACTGCGTCTCTAGGAAATGCTGAAGGTATGAAAATATCTGTGCAGC